>VZRI01009694.1:130032-158654 GCA_013397515.1 Upupa epops
GATCTTTCGAGGTCCCTTCCAATCCCTAATGATTCTATGATTCTATAAAACATGCTAACCTGATACCCAATATGGGTTTGCTAATGTCATAAGAATGTCACCTACTGCAACTGCATGTACTGAGACAATACAAATAAACACACACCCTTCTGCACAGGTACTTCCAAGAGTTTCTGAGCTCGCAGCTCAAAGTGATTCACTTCTCACTGTAAATCATCAGTGCAGTATCCTTAGGACATCTTAGAACATGGCTCTGAAGTTAATGGACAGTGCAGTAAGGAGCAAGTAGGTTAAACGCCTACCCTTCTCCTGGTCTGTAATAATCCTGGCTGGCCATGTTAAGTCATGTAGGGAATTATGTTTCAAGACTCAAGTGAATGTTCAGAAAGTGCTAGTATTAACATGTAAACGGGGGCACTTCACAAAAAGCTATTTCTCCACCGACGCTCATCATTCAGCATCGATTGTCCCAATCTCTGGGATAGTGCCCATGGTAAGAATTATCCAGGTTTCCAGTCTAAACAGGACAATGGATAAACAAATTCCCATTGAGAACTCTCTTACAAAGAAAGATGCAGAGATGAAAAAGGAGTAACTTAACTTCCTTGCAGAAGCACAGACAATGTAATTCCTGAAAGCTTTTGCAAATTTACCTTACTTTTCCACCATATATGGGTCTTCAGAATATAATCTGAAGAGTGCCGCCACCACTTGAGAAATCTTCAGATTGAGAGTGAAATAGATTATGGCCGCAAAAGCAGAGGCAGGAAAGCCAAAGTAGTTCCAGCCTTGCACTCCTCACAGCCCGGCAGCTGCTGTCTTCCCACATTGAGCAGGTGAAAATTTATTTGCTCAAAACTCCAGGGGAAAATTAATTCATTGTCCATCCCCTTTACAATCCTCCTCATTGAGGAAGGATCCTCAATCAGCAATGCTGCAGAAGTGGAGTGAATAAAAGCAACTCTTCCACTTTGCTTGCTGAAGTATCAAGACAAGTACAAAGTGAATTCAACCTCTGAAAAGCACAACTTTGCAGCAATTTGTTCAAGCTTACCTAATCTTTGTAGGCTTTGTTGAGCTTTAGTATTCAAAGGAAGAGAAAAAGGAGAAGTATTCAGACCTATTGAGAAACAAGAAATTGTATTAACCCAGGTGACAGAAAAGCAGGAGATTTGCCATATTATGTCATTTTCCACCCAGGAACTCTGGTGGACTTGCAGTTTCCAGGAGGGTGTAATGTTCCTAGAAGTGAGAATTGCTATAGGTCTTTTTTTTTCTCAGCATTGCAGTGTGAAAACAGAAACTGAACTTTTGCCAGACTCTGTAGTAGTATCACTTCTTGTTAAAAGCGTTATTACAATAAGGTTGTGTTCCTCTGAAAACACACTGCTTTCATGCATGAAATATTCACAAATGCTCACTGCTTATTGTCTGCTTCATCCCAACATTTTACAACTGTGCAATAGTCATTGTTTCCTCTTTCATCCTGCATTTTGGCCATAGATTTCAAAGCATTTTCCAAAGAATGGGAACTATAATTATGCTTGTGTTAGAGATGGGGAAACAGCAACACTGAGAGGTAAAGCAATTTGCCCAAGGTGACAGAGCAAATTAGAGGCAGACTCAGGCGTAAATCCCGCGTCTCCTGCTTTTTGGATCCTTTCTAACCACAGCCTTGGTTGTGCTTGACAATGGTATCCCCAGCTTGCAAGAGCAACAGCAGTAGGGAACAGCAATAGAGGTACTGTGAGCTGTGCCCTGATGTGAAATTGCTATAGGAGTTACTGAGGGCTCATGTGCAACCCCCCTTGTACAGGGGGTTAACAGATAAGTAGTCATGGAGCTGTGGGGGGCTTGCAGTGTAGCGCTAGCACAGTGCTGAACTACAGATGGGTAGAGAGGGGCTGCTGAAAGGTGGATCAACCTCTGTGTTTGCTGCATGGAGGAATCCTCACTGCAGGCACTAAGGCACAACTAACCTTGTGTTCCTTGGGATGGGTTTCTCAGAAATCATGTCCGCACCGTTTGTTCACACCAGTATCAATCAGAGCTGATGTTCATGTAGACCTGAGGCCTCTGTGACAGAGATGTAGTGTTGTTTTGCCCCACAAGAAATCGTGCCTTGAGGAGACACAGTGGCACCCAAGTTACACCGCTAGTCACAGTTTATTTGGCACTAAGATTGATTTTAAATTATTTCCTGTGTATTCACAAACCCAGCAAGTCGTTTCCCTTTAAAGTGCACCAGCTCTGACACTGGGGAGGTTCTGTAATTTCAAATGAAGCGCTAAGAGACTACTCCTTTCAACAACCTTTTTTTTAATGAGGGTGGGTACCTGTTGCAATGAATCAATTAAAGCTCTTCTGACACACAAGATGTGTGCTGCCAGACCAGTTCCACAGGTTTCTTGGGAGGGAGGGTAGCATGTGACAGCACACAGAAGCCAGGAGAACTGGAGAAGATCAGAAGCCTGCATGAGTGAGCTTAGCTTTCCACAGTATTTTCTTCAAGTCCTGTTCCAAAGTCACTGAGCTCTGCAACAGGCAGCACCATGGTGGAGCAAGAGATGCTGCTGTCATGTGCTTACCCACAGGAAAAGTGTAAGTGACCAAATGTGATTTTGTATAAGAAATGAAAACAGGACGCTGGAGAAAGGAAATTAAAGAAATGATCTTGCTGGTCTAATTGAAAAGGCAGAGGAAGTAAAGGGGAAATGCTAAAATAAGGAAATAAGGAAGCTATTAACTTTATATTGTAATTGAAATGTGATTAATGGACTTTAAAGCCAAAGAAAGGCTGCTTGGATTAAGAACTCTGCTCTAAGAGCATCTTGAGGAAGATTGCTTTAACCTTTAATTTTCCATGTATTTTGGCAAACTGTTGTGGAATGGGGCTGCTTGTGCTGTAGAGAAGGTGAACAATGAGCTTTGATTTAGTACCCTGACTGGACTGATGTGAAAATATTTTATAGGAAGACCTACCATGGTTATAAACAATGGTGTTTTGAGTAGGGGTTGGGGGTCTTTTTGACAATGCAAAGCCTCTTATTTTTTCTAAGGCATCATCAAGTTTTCTAATACTTTAGATAAATGTCAGCTGAGAGTTACCCTGCAAATATACCCAGACCCATCCCTAGTCCCCAAAGGAAGCTGCTGCAGAACTTCTTTTCTAAGCATAGATTTTATTTTTTTTTATAACTAGAAAATGTTACTGAAGTAGAAAAAACCTCCTGATTTCTGAAAAGCACCAAGTGCATCAAGGGCAAATGTGACAGAAAGATTGAAAGGTAGCTGACTACAGTGTGAGGTCAGATAACTAAATCTGGACTGGACTTGTCTGAACAAAATACTGAGTAAAGGTAGAAATGGAACTAGCATGTCCTGAAGCCGCTTTAATGTGCTGCCAAACAAAGTTCAGTGCAAAAATCCTTTCTCTATTTGAACTCAAGGAACTTTGCCTTTTATATGGCTTGGCTTGTTTCGGTAACTTCACCGGGATGTTATTTTAAACTCACTCCATATGGAAGGCTCACCTGGATGTAAAAATGTCACTTTCTATGGGCTTTGTTGTTTTATCAAGAGCAGAAGAGGGTAGGGATGTCAGCAAACATGTGGCTTGCTTGTAGAAATATGTTTCCTATTTTGTCCTATTTTCTACTCCCCACAAAGTCCCATATGCTAGAGGTGTCAGACAGTTAAACATCTTCCTTATGCTCAGTGTCCTCCTGACCCAGCTTGCTCATAACAGAGTTTAAATGAAACCTGAATTTATATCTGTGCTATAAAAAAACACTGATGTTTTACTTTTCTGTTGCCTAGTGCCCTATTAAAGGTTTTTAGAAAGCAGGATGATAGTAGCTTGTCTGAACTTCGTTGTAACCTAAGCAATGCAAGTGAGATTTTTACTTCCATGGACTGATTTTAGTTTTTTGTGGGAAACATAAAAGGTATCTGGAGGTCTCCAGAGGCTCAGTTTTGTGTATGAAATGTAAAGTGTCTCTGATTTGTCATGTGTGCAAGAAAGACATATCTCCACCTCAATTTCACAGAAATGTGCCAGGCTGCACTGCAGAGGCTGAAAGGTTGGCATGGAGAATTCAAACTAAACCCAAAGGATAGGAAGAAGCTATGAAATACCTCAGGATGGACGAGCTGGGTCCTCTAATTACACCTTCTGGTGGCATGAATCAGCAGTGACACCCACCCTCTCTGCTGATCCCCCACCCCCAAAGCCGGTGGAGTTACCCCATGGGCTGAAGAAGGGACTATGTGGAAGATAAAGCTGGTTGCATTTACAGTGTCAAGCACTTGCCAGAAGCAGGTCATGCAAGTACCCGACATGTTAAAAAGGCAAATTGAGCACTAAGCAGACCCGTTCCAGCTGTAAAGGGTCAAATGTTCCTCTGCAGGCGATGCATTTCAGCTCAAAACGAAATGCTTTTTTTGACCAGTCCAAAAGCTAAATGAAGGTTTGGGTTTATAACTAAAACACTAAGATTCTTCAGAAATCCTTTCTGTTAAGCAAAATGGGCATGGCACACCTTTGAGAGTCTGCAGCTGCCTGTTGGACACCACTGGATTTGTAGCTGTTGTTAGGTGAAACCAGCAAGAAACAAAGATTTGTACCTGAACCTATGGGCTAGCTGCCCTTGGCAATGCATTTCCATGAGTCTCTTGCTTCATGTAATTTGTCTCCCTAAATATAGTTCTGGAAAAAAACCCTATCACGTTAATGGGTGGGGTTTTTTTTTTTGGGGGGGTTGTCCTCCAAGACAAACTTGGATGGTTACTGCATTGAAAAATTAGGTAGATGGGTATTTCATGGTTCCATGAAAGTCCTGTACTGTAGTGACAGGGAATTACAGCACAGGTGAACACTGCTCTTTCCTTGTGATCTTAGCTGGGGTTTGTTGTGGTTGTCACTCTACCACCAGGTAATTCAGGCAAAGTATTGATTAGTCATGTCTTGTGCTGGATATCTCTCCAGGAGGCTCATCTCATGACAGATGGGACACTTTGGTTTTTTGGTGCTGTCCTAAAACAGATTCCACAACATCTTGCTCTCTGATGGGTTTTTTTTTCCCCCCCATGTCAAAAACTATTGTCAAACCACTGTTGCGGAAGCTGCTCAGACAGCACCCAGGCACAGCTGCCCAGCAAGGCTCATCCTTCCTGATCAACCTGATCAAAGGCATTCACAAAGCCTCTCTTAGCAAAGAAGGATTCAAAGGAAAAGACATAAAATGAGCCATTACAATAGAGCTGAGCCCTTTCAGAAGGCAAAATCTATGCAATAAACCTGTTTCTACTGGAATAGCGATACACTAATTGCTCAACTACAATACACACTCCTAAATCTTCCTAAATGCCTGCTTGCAGACCAACCTTTCAGAGGAAAACCAGAGCAGCTATCTTTTTGCTCTTCTCCCTCTCTGTCGTTCTTTAATAATGGTTTCATCATTTTTCCTGTATTTTGAATATCTCCTGTCACTCTGCCCATGTGGGGAATATTTGTGTGCTCCTAGAGTCCATCTATAATTTTTGGAGGGGAAAGGAACTAACTTTAACAGAACAGAATTGGACTAAACAACTACTTTGAAAATATACAAAGCACTTTTACACTTGTACTTTGTCAGAAAATTATAAACTTTCATTTTAATTTGCTTTTTCAAACCTGAAATTGAAAATGATTGTTTCATTCTTGTTGCATGAGAGCAGTGCTGTGGTATTTAGTGTGTGCTGGTGGGAGAACGTGGGAGGTCTAGGTATGTCTTGAGAAGACAAAAATGTGGTGAATGTTTCGGAAGAATCATATTAAAAAGTCCTTCTCAGGAACTGTTTTCCTGGCCATTTGCTCATCTTCAGGCTCACTTCTGTTTCTTTCAAATCTAAGACATTTGGTTTGATCATATCAGAATGCATTTTTGCAGACTTTAATCATTTGAAATGAGTGTTCACCCTCAAACCAAGAGCAACTCCCTACTCTAGGCCTCGCTGGCTTGGTTTTTTTTTAGTCATCTACCAGATTTGACAGTAAAAAAATCAGATTTGTTTGCTTATTTGGGTTGTGGACTGACACATTAAAATGATTTTATGTCAGACCAAGGACCACAAGAAAAAAAGCTGCAGCTACCTCCTTGTGGACAGCTACCCTTAAAGCTCTACCAGGGAATCAAGTTTGGATCAATCTAATGCAGTTAATGGCTATTTTAAATCAAAATATCATGCAGCGTTAAACTGACTGTCTGGGAGAAATCAAAGTGTACCATCCCAGAGTGGCTACTGTTCTTGAGCAGAGCTGTCACGTTGTCACAACACGAGTTATTTCAGGAGAAGCAGGGAGCTCTGTGCTGCCTGACTGACAGCTTTTCTTGCTCTGAGGGTGTTTTATAACTTGCCAGATTAACACATCAGCGCATGTCGGGCCGAGCTTCAGCTGTAGTCAGCTAATAGGGAACAAAGTCTGCATCACTCCTGAGTTTTTGGAGATCAGATACAGCTGAGGGAAGGAAACAAACTGGAAACAAACCAGGAGTAATACACATGCTCTTCATGTGCTCCTCATCCCAGCAAGCACACATCACAAGGTATTTTCATGTGAATTCCTCTATGTTGAGTTATCTCTGGAAAAAGAGCTTACGTAACACCCAGGTGGAGCCCAGGCAGAAGAAGGTGTAAGATATGAGGACAACTGTAGCAGTCAGAGGTTACTGGGATGTGTATTTGGGGAAAAGATTTGTTATGCTCACTGTAAAGAGATGGGCCACTAACATGTTTATCTGGCAAGCAAGTGGCTATAACCAGTGCTAGATACTTGTTTTGCACACAGATGATCTTAGCTGGCTCAGAAGCGTGCCAGGCTCTGCTGGAAGAAAGACCTGGAGTGAACACCCAAGTTCTGCAGGCTCTTCTTGGGGCCTGGCAGCTGTACAAAAGCTGCTTATGATCCCAGAGGATGCGGGGACTTTGCCCGCATGGCATCCTTGTGTTTAATGTTTTGCTGTTTCTGCTGCTGTGGTAACGTGGGTGGGAATGCTACCAGCAGCTGGAGGCATTCGGCTCTGCTCACAGGAAGATGGTTCTGAGGGACAGTGAGCAGCTGGCCTGGACTTGCTTTGCAAGGAAGGGAAGTGATGTTGAGGAAGAAAACAGCAGAAAAGACTTTAAAATGGCCTCTGTGTCTCAAAGTCATATCTGTGGTCAGCTGAGGTCCTGAAAAGGTTTCTGACCCTTTTCAGAGATTGTCTTCATCATATCTGTGAGTTTTCTGCTGCACTGGATTTCCAAGGGCAGGGTCTCTAATGCATTGGCCATGTGGAGCTGTTGATAAGGAGAGATCTGCTTCCCTGCATTTATCATTACCATCCTATTGCTTGGCCTTGCCTCTAGCAAACCCCCAAAACCCCAAGTCTCCTATATTTTTGGCCTAGTTATTCTGTCCATTGCATCACCACTGAGTAAAGGTTGTAATGGAGAAACTGAAAGCAAAACCTTGCCTGGTGTTTCCCTCTAGAGGGATGCTCTAGCTGGGAACATTGCACTCTGCAGGGTTCTCTGGCCCTTGCTGCTGACACACAAAGGCACTAAGAGGTCACTTCCATCCATGATTTTCTGCTCTGCAAGTTGACCTTACTGAGACATTTAAGTCTGAAAATCTAACAAAGCTGGTGGTGATTATGCTCTAAGAGGGCTTACTTGCTCTTAAGTTTACCCAGAGCTTATTGTTGTACTGTGCATGTCCTGAGTTGTCCCAGTCTTGGTGGAGTTAAGAGAGCAACTGAAAGCTTGCTTTGTATACATCCCTACCAGAGGGACAGATGGTCCCAAGAGTGTCCTCAGAGTGCTTTCAGGAACCAGTTTCTCATGTTACATTGCTGTTTGCTACCAAAACACAAAATTCCACTCCACTGCTTGAGTCCTACATAGTAGTCTGAGTATTTACTTAGAGCAGTTGGAAGTCTTCATTTCTTATTTGAAGGAATATTCCAATTTATTTGGTCCCAAATGTATTTGGGTTGAAATCTATTCAATCTCCTTAGAGAAAGTACAGCCTTCAGAGAGGCTGCTCTGGCAGTGGGCTGCCCTGCTCCAGCCACGCCACCATGATTGTTATGGCTTATTGCAAGCAGAGTTCTAGTTTACTCCAGGCCTGAGTTTTAGTGAGTTTGTTGGGACCTTTTCTCCTTGTAGTTCACATACAGTGGCCCTTGGTTAAGACACAGAAATTCAAGTGTCATTGAGGGACAGAGAGTTGGTTGCCCTTGTGCCAGGTGAGTGTCCAGAGCATGAGGAAACATGACTTGGTTGCTTAATGTGCTCTTTCTCCTTATGGCTTAATGAATCCTGAATTGCTGTCTACACAGTTGCAGCTGGAGGACGAGGAGCATATCCCTCCAGCCCACTCACAGTGACCTACTTTCGAGCTGCTAATTACATCATCTCTGGGGAGTGGGGGGGTTAAAGCCCCCAGCCCACGCACACTGCAGCCAGAGCAGGGAACCAGACATAGGACATTTGGTTCCCAGGTTACAGCTTTAGCAGCAGGGTGCTATATGAACATGTGGCAGCTGTGGAAAAGAAGGAACAGGCATCAGGCCTGCTCAGTTCTCTAAGGGGAAGAGGAAAAAAGAGGGAGCTGGGGGGGGGGAGCAAAAAGCCCACGAAGCTGTATTTTTTGAAAGGGATCTGGTTTGTGGATCCTGACCGAACACAAGCATCTCCCTGTGGGTTTCTCCCAGTAGGTTTACAGGTTACCTTCCCCACACAGCCAACTTTATTGGCTGGGTATAAGCAGGTGCATGCTAAGCTGCTTGGGGCTGTTATTGCAGGTACATAATACTGTTTGTACGCTTTATAGATCTGTTGCTCAGGATTCAGGCTCTGCTCAAAGGCCTGCGATCTTAAACATGGAGTATTATACCAACTTATACTGAGTCACCTAAGCTCTTTATTGAATCTGGCCCCAGTGCATTTTTCAGGCTGATTTGCAGAGCAGCAGGTATTATTACCAGCAGTAACCGGATTAATAACAAGGCCTCCAAGAAAGAAAGCAATTTGTAGCACCGGTGATGCTTTGCCTGGAACATGTTCATTGTCCATGCTCTCAGTTATGTAATAAACAGAACAATAAAAAAACTACTTTTCTTTGCCAAAATCTTGATGGTACCTGCTGCCTATGTATGGCCACTGTTTGCTCAGTACTTGCCTGGACCATCCTGAGCAGAATACTCCTTGAGTAATTAGGCATGGATTAGAAGAATAAATTCTGCAAAGGCCAAAGAAAAAGTCCGATGTTTATCCTCACTGTGGACAGACAGTTGTTGCTGCACTCTTGGAACCTAACAGATGCAGTTTGCTGGAGAGTGAGAAAAAAGCAATGCTGGGGGAGGGGAGGAGGCTTCTCTTCTTCAGTTTGGGAGGAAAAAGGACTGAAAACTTTCAAAGTTGTTCTTAGCAGCTCCAGACACAATGCATGATCCTTCCTGAGCTTTTGACCATTCCCACTGTGGGACTCTGCCAAATGAAAGTTAAACAAAAGTTACTGTACAAAAATGTTTAGGAAGCCCTGTTTTAGAAGTGAATGCACATGTTGGCTGTGACTCAGAGCACACCCACACACTGGGTAGACAGATTAGCATCTAAACCACCAGGCAAGTTCCAGTTCTTGTTCAGAAGGTCAAAAAAGCCTGGGAAACGGCCATTGCTCCCTTTCTCCTCAGCACAATTATTTTTTTCCAGTCATTTTGGACGGTATGGCAGCAGTCAACTGATTTACTATCATAAATAGTGGTGCTCCAAGTTAGGAACTCATTTTGTCATTTCTGGACAAAAGAATAAAGAGAAGATTTAAACAACAACAAGAAAGCCCAACCAAAACACACCAAACACACCAAAACCTTTTGGGTTTGTTTCTGCTCCCCAGAAAGCACTGGGATATGTGAAACGCTTACTAGGGAGGCACATATTAAACAGATAAGACATGAAAGCCAAAAGCTTTGCTTTGCCCAGAAGCACAGAAGATCAAATCCAATGTAATTCTTTGGGTGTTTTGTGTCATGTAGCTGTTGCATTGAGGATCATGGTTTAGGGGTGCTGACAGGGCTAGGAAAAGGTTGGACTTGATGATCTTGAAGGTCTCTTCCAGCTGAAACTTTTCTATGAAACTATGTTATCACTACACACAGCTCAAAACACCAAGACTGCCATTCACATCCTGTAGCTGTCCCTTTTCCAAGCCACCTGTGACAAAAAGCTCCTGCAGTTCCTCTGATGTTGACAGGAAGGGACTGGAAACCCACCATTTCTGCCCTCCTTTCTGCACAGGCAAGAGACAGGAATAGAGTTTAGGGTAACACTAACAGCACTGGAAGCCTTCATTAGGCCTTCTATTCAGAAAAATAAGTTGCAAGAAAAACATTTCTGTAGAGATGTATGCTTTGTTTGTTACTAAAAAGAGTTTCATCTAGCACTGGAGGTTTGTTGGTTTCAACATGAGAGAAGGGCAGATTGAAATGGGCTGTTAGGAAGAAGTTCTTGAGCAGGAAGAGGGCTGAACTCTGGAACAGGTTGCCCATGAGAAGGAGTTGAGGCCTCATCCCCATGAGCTATTCAAGAGGAGGCTCTGGGCAGCCTGATCTACTTGAGGCTGTCCCTGCAGGGAGGTTTGACTAGATGTCCTTTGGAGGTCTCTTCCAACCCAGCCATTCTAAGATTCTATGAAATTGTAGGTTTATTCCCTTCTAAAAACCAGACATGAATATTTGGGGAACCAAAACAAAGGAAATAAAGCCCAATGCTACTAGAGATGACAAAAACACACAAACAAAAGAGAAACATAAGTAAGGTCAGAGGCAAAACCGATTTCAAGGTTTCCAGCCATGGTATCAAATCAAAACTAAAAAAGGAAGCCAACTCATTAGTAAGTATGTGAAACCAGGGTCTTCCAGGTTACCTCTAGGGTTTTTGTCTTCATCTCATTTGCTCCTTTTGCTGCTGTGGTCTGGATAATGAGGAGGCAGATAATACTCTGTGGGGTTAGAGAGAGACAGCAGAGCCTGAGCAGAAGAAACACACTTCCATTTGGCTTCTTAATAATAATGGAGGAAAAGGATCAGTAAATTACAATGATGTGGATTTCAGTAGGATAGGAACAGCCCAGAGCTGTATTCACTGCTGCAGACTTGCCACGGAGGAACTATAGGAGATCTAGAAGTCATGTGGCTATTATAAATACTGCAGCTGTACAGGCAAAGCAGAGCTCAGTTAAACCTTTATTAATAGCTAATCCCTTGAAAACTGTGGGTGGAAACACTAGCTCATCTTGCTGGTTTGTGGTTTGGATCTTCCTGCCCCCAGTATGGCTTTTCGCTGAGCTGCCCATTGATCATTGTGATTCAGAGACAAATGGCCTTACGATCCCCCAAGAGAATCCTCTGCCAATGTCAAAAACCAGCAGGAAAGACAGAGAGAAATAATAAACAGCAAAGATGAGACAGCTTCTTTACCTTCCTTCTTTGTGCTGGTGCCCAAGAACTTGGACTGCGGCTCCCAATTCATCCACATTTTTAACACAAACATCTAGAACTCCATAAAAACTGCTTTGCTTCTGCATTTGCAGGGCCATTTCAACAAGCCAGCTGTTGTTCCCTCTTCCAGAGTAAGCATCGTGCTTTCAGCAGAGAAGGCACTCTTGCCAAAGTGTTCTTATCAGGATTATGCTTTTGCAAGTTGAAATGTCAGGGAATTGGTATCTTTCAAACTTTTCCTGTTAGTAAATACAGAATTAGCTTTGGCTTCAGAGATCTTTTCCATTAACTATTCTTTAGCACTGAGTGGAACTTTTGAAGCTTGTCAGACGTATTTGGGAGAGTATTCTGATTTGGATTTTGCTTTTCTATTAAAATATAATGGCCAAACACCTTTCATTTCAATAATTTTCATGTTTGTGCAATTTTACTTTATTAAATAAATGAAGCCCTTTGCTCCCATCACACTCCTGCTAAAAAGACCTACCTATCTAAGCTTCCTACGAGCAGTAGCTCATGCCTCAGGGGCAATTTTGCCTCCTGGGCAGTTGTGCTATGCTTCATTAAAGAGCACCTACCCAGGAAAAGGAGGGCTTTTCTGTAGGAGTTGCTATGCTATCCATGGGGATTGACCTCGAACGTCAGTGCTCCAGAGCTGTGACATTCCCCAGGCATGCAGTGTGACATCTGCCATGGTCATGACACAGGCCCATCTGGCAGCGCCTGCATCCCTGCTTTTTTGTAACTACCTGAGATGACAGGAAGCTCTTGGTCATTAGCTGTTTTAATAGCTGGTAATCACAGCTGCTCTGGCTGAAAAGCTATGGAAACTGTGGTTCTGCTCTGCCATTCCTGGATTCTGCCTGTGGCGTTTGTTTATGTGTTGTGGGAGGGCTCAGGCAAGTTCTCTTCCTTTCTTTCACACCTCAGTATCACAGTTTGTTTGATGTTTTCCCCACACTTCCTTTTAGCTTTTTCTTCTTCCTTTGCAGTACCACCCTCTCTGTTAATCAGACAGGGCTTTGCCAAGAGGCCGTGACACGAGAAGATCTGGGAGGAGGGACAGTGGCCAACTGTCTAGACACATCCCCTTCTCCCCTGTAGGGCAGAAGGATGAGATGCTATATTTGGTTTATATGACAAAGTTTGGGTAGCAGACTGGCTTCTATGAGAAGGTGCTAGAGGCTTCTTCTGTGTCCAACAGATCCAACGCCATCTGGCTCCAAGACAGATCCACTGCTGGCTAAGCTAGGTCAACAGGTGATGGTGGTAGCACCTCTGTGATATTGAATGTAAGAAGGATGAAAAAAAAAAAGCCTGCATCTATAGAGAGGAGTAAGAATATGTGGGGAAAACACACAGACACCAGGATCAGCGAAGGAGGGGAGAAGGTGCTCCAGGCACTGCAGTGGAGATTCCCCTGCAGCCGATACTTGACCAACAAGGTTTTAGTTATATTTCCTCTCCACTGTCCCTCTGAGGAAGGGAGTGGTGGAACAGCTTTGATGAACACCTGGCATCTGATCAGGGCCAACTTAGCACAGACTGCCTTTTACCTCCAAAGGCCTCCCAGTGGGGACTTGCTGCTGCCTGTGGGCTCAGCTGGAGGCACCCAGCTCTACTGTGAGCACTCCATCCCAAGCTGTGTGGAGACACGGTCCTGGCTACCTGTTGAACCTCAGGTAGCACCTTCGACCCTTTGAAAGGACTAGGGCCAGGCTGAAGTCCTGCAGACTGTCTTGCTGATGTGATCCATTCTGACTCTCCATCAGAAATCCCCCAGGTATTTATCAGTCAGCTTTTGGGGTGTGTGGTGCTTTGCAGGCAAATAGAATGACAAGGCTATGGGTTTTCTTAATTAGTCAATAATATATCAAGTGATTAATTCTGCTCAGATAATCTAGTACTGAAAACTTGGAAAGATGCACCAGACCAGCTTCTCTGGGTATGCACACAGTGTGCACAACATGCTGGCAGTCTTCGAACCTCAGATACACACATTAGTATTTTCACAGTGTATGTTTTTTCCAAGGTGGTCACTATGCACTTTACTAGACTAAATATTATTTAACCCAGGGAAGAAAACAGATGTGCAAGGCATTGATTGAATCAAGTACATCCTGACATCCTCTGAGAACACGCCAGCACCGTAACAAAACCCCTGCAAATCCTTTCAAATGCCCCCATAGTCCTTTCCTAAGCTGAGGTGCTGGACTTTGCAAAACCTGAATGCTGATTCCTGCAGAGAAAGTCCTAGTTTGAACCTCAAACCATGACCAGTGATAAAGAGGAGAAAGCAAGTTCAAAACTGCCAGTAGAGGGTACCTACTCAGCAAGTTGTGTGAAAGGCAGCTGTCAAATGAGACTTGATGGACCAGCTTTTACCTCTAGAAAGATGCTTGCACCACTCCTCAGTAGAACTGCTCTGCACAGAACCTAACTGCTGTGTTTTGTGTCAGAAAAAAACGAGTTAAACAGAAATCTGATTCATGAAACTGGAATCTTAAGAGGATAAGCTTCCTGGCAAAGGGAACTCCTCTCTCTTCTCCGATTAGCACTGCTGAGAAGGAACACTTAATAAATAGCACATGATGGGTTACAGGGATGGATACAATGGTACCAAGCCCTCCCGACCCCAGCAAAGGGGCAGTGCAGCCTGCACACATCCAGTGAATAAGGGCAGATCCTAGCCCAGCAGTTTGTGAGATTTCCTTGGTTTTTGTGGCACTGGAAGATGTGTCTACTGTGTCCAAGAGGGGTGTAGTGATTTTCCTGAGTCTGAGCCACCAGGCAGCTGCTGGAGAACTAAAGGGAGGAGAATTTATGCAAACAATTGGTGGTGAGGGACGATAACAGCTTCACTTAGAGCTGTGGGCTCTGCTGTGGGAGGGGACCTGGCTAGGCAGGCAGCTGGGTCCCAGCCCAGTTTAGCAATACCACCTTCAAAACAGACTGTGCTGGTTTCCTTCCTCATATCTCCAGGGTTTCACTCCCACACTGCTGCAGACCTGCTGCCAGTCATGTGCTCTACCCATCCCATGGTGGAGCAGCTCATAGCTGGAGACCACTCAGATAGCTCTCCAGACTACAGGCTGGCCAGCTGGCGCCTTGGGTGTCCCTTATGAGTCGCTGCAAAGTCTGGGTGCTGGCTCTGTGCTGCCTTGAGAAAAGCTCTGATAACTGCTGGTACCTCCAAAAACAGTCTCTATGAATGTCTTCAAGAGAACTCCTGTATGCCACGTGTCATGGGGGAAATATTGAATCAGGAATAGTGTGGCCAACAGGACCAGGGATGTAATTCTCCCCCTGTACTGGGCATTGGTGAAGCCTCCCCTCAAGTACTGGGAGCAGTTCTGGGACACTCACTTCCAGAAAGAAATTAAACTGGGTCCAGAGGAGCAACGAAGCTAAGAAGGGACTGGAGGGAAAGTCTGATGAGGGAGAGGCTGAGGGAGCTGGGGGTATTTAGCCTGGAGAAGAGGAGACTCAGGGGGGACCTTTCTGCCTCTGTACAACTCTCTGAAAAAAAGTTGTAGTCAGGTGGGGGTTGGAGTCTTCTCACAGGCCAGGATGAGAGGGCAGTGCCTGAAGCTGAACCAGAAGAGAGTTAGGTTGGATATTAGGAAGCCCTTCCTCACAGAAAGGGTGATCAGGCCCTGGAACAGACTGTCCAGGGCAGTGGTGGAGTCCCCATCCCTGGAGGTGTTTATGGACAGCCTGGCTGTGGCCCTTAATGCCCTGGCCTGGCTGATGTGGCGATGTCAGGTCATGGGCTGGGCTGGATGAGCTCAGAGGTCTTTTCCAGCCTCAGTAATTCTGTGATTCTCTAATCATAAGGCAATGTGGGGCTTTTGTGTAACCTGCTATCAGTCCATAAGTGTACAATGCACTGAGTCAAGCAGTTGTGGTTCCTTTTTAGTTATGAAATGAACTTAAAGAAAAGAGTTGATTTAAAAAAAATAAATTATAGGGAGCAGGCTACATATTAGAAATGGATGCAATGCTTTTAAGATATAATCTATCATATGTGGAAAACATTTGGGGGGAAAAACCAAGGGAAGAATAGTGGGAGTGAACAGAAAGGGCAGGGGAAAGATGCTGCTTTCATTTTCTGGTCGCGTGCCACCTGCAATAGCAAGATATTAGCAAGGTGAAAGGTGTGAATTACAATGACAAAAGAATCATTAAGTCAAATTCCAACAAATATCTTCAGCGTGTTTCTGATGTAATACAATCTCCTTTTGAATCTATGTTTATGTTTAAGGGACTGAGTTAACCTACTTGGTAATTGCAGACTAGCTTATCCTGCTTTAATTACACGGGGAGTAGTGTCACAGGACAGTTGCTACAAAGAAAATGGGGGTGTGAGACCAAAGTCTACTCCTAAAAAAACCCTTCCTTACTCCATCAATGATTCTTTTTCTTTTTTATCTTCTAAAACGGCTTTTGGCTTAACACCAGATTTCCCTCAGGTTTGTGGATCAGCCTGTACATTTTATAATCCCCCCTTTCAATCCTTCTCAAATGTTTAACTTTTCCTCTGCCTTGGGCTGTATGGACAATGAGCACAACCATTCCTAGTGGGATCCCAGTATTGCCGCGGCTGGTTCACAGAAAAGCCCAGATGTGTTTGGAAGTCTAAGATCATTTCTTTGGAAGGTGAGGTTAGTCATAGAATCATAGAATCATCAGAGATTGGAAGGGACCTAGAAAGCTCATCTAGTCCAATCCCCCTGCCGCAGCAGGATCACCTAGACCAAGTTACACAGGAACACATCTAGGCTGGTCTTGAATATCTCCAGAGAAGGAGACTCCACAACCCCCTTGGGCAGCCTGTTCCANCTTCCTTCATCATCTTCATTGCTCTGCGCTGGACACCCTCCAGCAGCTCTGTGTCCTTCTTGAACCGAGGGGCCCAGAACTGAACACAATACTCCAGATGTGGTCTCACTAGTGCAGAGTAGAGGGGGAGAAGAAATTCTCTTAATCTGCTAACCACCCCCGTTCTGATGTACCCCAGGATGCTCTTGGCCACAAGAGCACATTGCTGGCTCATAGTCATCCTGCTGTCCACTAGGACCTCCAGGTCCCATTCTCCTACACTACTCTCCAACCTGTCCCTGGGGTTGTTCTTGCCCAGATGCAAGACTCTATACTGCTCTTGTTGTACCTCATTAAATTTCTCTTTGCCCAGCTCTCTCTAGCCTGCCCAGGTCTCACTGGATGGCAACACAGTCTGCTGGGGTGTTGGTGACACCACCCAGCTTTGTCATCAGCAAACCTGCTGACAGTGCACCCTAATCCCTCATCCAAGTCATTAATGAATAGATTGAGTAGGACTGGTCCCAGTACTGATCCTTGGGGGACTCCACTAGATACAGGCCTCCAACTAGACTGTCCCATTAATCAGTAGTCTCTGGCTTCTATCCTGCAGCCAGTTCACAATCCACCTCACTACCCAATCATCCAGTCCACACTGCCTCAGTTTGGCAGCGAGGATGCTGTGTGAGACTGTGTCGAATGCCTTAGTGAAGTCAAATTTACTTATGAGTAATGTACTCATGACCTGTGAACATCTTCTTTGAAACACTACTGATTCTACTCACATACACAATGCTTTATAGCAAAGAATGGAATAGGCCCTCCTTTCCATCTCCAAATATGTCCTAAAAATGCATTATTTTTTACCTACATCTCCCTCACTGTCTCAGAGCCACCTGCTGTGTGAGAGTACAGTCCTTCTCTACTTGAAACTTCTCCGTAATCATCACAGATCTCTTAATGTCCTTAGATTTCCGGATCCAAGATGAGTAACAGTTTGGGATCATCCTTTGTTCTTCTATTATCATGATGAATTATGTGAAGGCCACAGTATTATAGACCATTCCCAGCCAAAGAACATGTCTCAGTATTTGACTTCCCTGTTGTGTCCTCCAAGCCTTATCCTTGTCTTTATTGTGCTGGTTTGTGTTGTTTCACTAAAGGTTTTGCTTTAGATTTATGCATTCAACCAGGAGATCATCAAGCAGATAGGTTCAGCCCTCCAAAACACTTAACAGAGTGTTCTGTGAGTGATGAAACTGCAATGAGAAGCTCTGATGCAGGTTCTCCCATGTTTAATCAGATGTGTATTTGTCTACCTTTAACGAAGATGTCCTTTTCCAACTTTACTCACCAGCTTGCTTTCTGGAGATTGTACAGAACTGCAGAACTTTATGCAAATTTGATCCAAATTAGTAATTACAAACCATTTGGGTGCATAGGAGAGGAGGACAGGAAAGCAGAGCAGCACACTGAGAGCATGCTGATGTAATCCTTATTTCCTTAGGACACCACACCAAAGCGTATCTTTGATAACTTTCTCCTCCTCCACAATTATAAAAAAAAAAAAGAGCACTGCAGTGAACCCAAATAAAATACCAAACCCTGAGTTTGTTGAAGGGAAACATTCCAACGTATCCAACATGGAAGTGATTTGGAACTGACTCTTGGAGTAGTTGAGAACATTGCAGCCTTCAGTTGTGAAGTAAAATAAAAATTAAAAATAACCTTCTCCAAAACCCTGTACCCTTATATGGGAAAAACCCTCCTCTTCCTACTTTCCTTTTCCCTTTTCTAATTCCTACTGAGTACCTAAAGGACTTGCATTCATACATCAAGTATTTCAGCTCAGGAGAGAAGCATTTTCAATTGTTGTGACAAAGCACTAATTACTCCTACAGATTCCAACGATCTGAACAAAGGCAGGTCTGGCAGATGTTTTCTTTTCCTGTCATCTCAAACCTCTTGACTCATTTCTTATCCTCTTGCCAAGATTCAAAGAAAGCACTTAGATGAAAAGCAGGGAAATCCAAAATCTTTAGCTTATGTAAGTTTTTCCAATTATAATGACAAAGACTGAGGCTGTTCCTGTTCACCCATGTTTGCCGCTCAAAGCTACTCTGGGTGTTGCTTTTTCTAACCAACATTGTGATTCTCCTGCTAGGAATGGAAAGCTCCCTAGCTTTCCCAAGCAGGAGATGGTACTGGGGCCTGAGGGGATTTGGGTTTTATTTTTTTACTTCTTTCTTTCCACTTTTGGACTTAAGCTGAAGGTAATTAAAACAATAGACTGCCCAGAGCAGTGGTGGAGTTCCCATCCCTGGAGGTGTTTAAGGACAGCCTGGCTGTGGCCCTTAGTGCCCTGGTCTAGCCAATGTGGTTATGTTGTCATGGGCTGGACTGGATCAGCTCAGAGGGCTTTTCCAACCTCAATAATGCTGTGAATCTGTGAGAATTTCTATATTTATTGGGACTTGAAAGATTCTGAAAACGACAAGTTTTCCTCTACAGGAAAAAAACCCCAATGTCGCAACACGTTTCACATATTTGTGAATGAAACTGAGCTTGACAATCCACTTCCCGCAGCTTCCATGTGGCTTTTAAGATCCAGTAAGAGGAGGGACTAATTGTGACCTAGAAGTCTGGAAACCACTGGCTGAGTACTGGGATTGCAAGCTCTGTACTGCAGAGTGCAAAGCCAAGTTTCAGCTAACACTCCGGGGTTACCAGACCCTTGTTTCTGTGGCAGGAACTTGAGGGTTATTTTATCCCATGTGGCAAGACCACGCAGGAATCTGACTGGGAAAACCCACAAGTATGACAAGCGCTACAAGCTGTGGGAGCACTGCAGCCTGTCGTGCGTGTTCTCAGGATATCGTGTTCTGTTGTCAGTTTGGGGTGATTTATTTTTTTAACAGTTACACTGTTACAGAGGGAAAAAAAGTAGGTGTCAGAATTGGAATTTTCCAGTAAAAACATTTTGTTGGAAAATTCCTTATGACTGTGATGTTCACGGCCTCTTTCAGACACGCTAATTCTTTCAAGGCTGGAACTGAGGATTTTTAGGAACAAATAGGGTGCAAATGTGCTGGATTCAAGGAGGTAGAGGATTTATTACTGAAACATTTGGAGGTTGCACGATAATGGGTGCTGTCCTGCAGGGTACTATGACTACAACTTTGTGTATTATACCGGTTTGGCCACATTTTTGTGAGCTATTATTAATGCTGACTTGCAGCATACGCCTTTGGAAGCAGTACAGTCAATGCATACCTGCTTACAGTGGGAAACTAAAAAGCCTCAAATTTCCTCTTGGCTGGCTCTTTCCTCCTACACCCAGCATGGTCCATGCCATTTGAAAACATAAGTCGACATCAAGTCATTTTCTGTTGTTGGAAAAACACTCATAAGAAAACCCACATCCCCTGTTGTAAATCCACCAAAAGGTCGCAGAGCAGGTATATGTGGGGACTGCTTCCTTTCAGATTGCTTGCAAATGTGTCATCTCCAATTTTTGCCTTCATCTCATTGCACTGTAGCAGCAGTGGGCACCTTAGCCACTTCGTAATTAAATTAGACAGGTCTCCTCCCACTCAGGTGGAGGTCTGGTTGGGTTTTCCAGCTTGGATTTATACCCTATGGACATAAGTTCAGAGTCACTGCATACGCTTTCACGGCTGTAGCTGTTTTCTTGCTGAAGCATAAGTGCTGCGGTGTAACATGTGCCTGGCTGCACTGAGATGGATGAGCTGCTGTAGGAAACCTGGACCTGTTTATCCTAGCTGAGAGAATCACACCTCTTATTAGACACAAAAATCGGATTTCAATTCAGAAGTGGAGACTGACAGGTTAATAAGGAAAATGCCAGATGGATTCAGACTGGACTTGTTTTAGCATCAGGAGGAGCCACATGGAGGCTGAACTATTCCTAGAACAGGCAGGTTATTGAACTGCAGTTTCTTTCTGTACAGAAAGCCAGAGGGGCTCAGGGATTCTGCTGGGATTTATCAGTACAGCTCCAGTTATTTCAGTGCTACTTCACAACAATTAAGCTATTTTTGTCTAAAGGATGGTTCATCTCACTGTCTTTAATTTTTGGATGGGAAAGGTGATTTTTAAGGAAGCACTTCTAGCCCAAAGTCTAATTCCTGGTTTACTGCCATAAACCAAGTAGAAAAGAAATATAAATCAGACTTTCTATTTCAGATGCTTGTGTTCTATCTATTTTTGTACTAGAGTTATGCTAATTTCCAGCTTCATTAGTTAATCGGTGCCATGAGTGTTGCATATGTAAAAGATGAATTTTCTACTAATCCCTTTGGAAATGGCTCTTCTTAAACCACCAGGTATTTAAAACCACCTTCCTGTCTGAGATAGATTCTCTTTTGGAACAATTCCTGCATAATTAAAAATTATTTTTGAATTTTTTATTTATTCAAGATTTTCTAATATCGCTGAAACTCATTAGGATGCAAGACTTCATTTATTAGAATATCCTTGAGCAGAAGGAATAAGATTCACTTCATTAAAGTTAAAAGTAATTCTTTCAGCTATCGACCTAATGTTCACAGCAAAGAAACCCATTAGCCAGTGCTAAGTTGAGACAGAAACACACAAAAGTACAAAGAAACAACCCTCAAAGGAAAGGTTATTAAGCAAAGGTCCGCTTGTCCTTCCCTGCTGGCTTTGTCATTCTAAGGTTGTCTTTCCACATATCACACAAGATGAAGCCATGTAAATTAGCATGAGCTTAATCAAGCTTTCCTGGATTTTGTTTGCTGTATATCTAATCTCAGATGCAGCCTGACCTTTGGGAAGATTGGTGACACTCTGGCTGTAACTGAACCAGTGCTGGATTGATTGTGTAAATGAATCGTAGAATGGGATAGGTTAGAACAGACCTCCAAAGGTTATCTAGTCTGACTCCCCTGCAGAGAACATGGACAGCCTCAGCTAGACAGGCTGCCCAGAGCCTTGTCCAGCCTCCCCTTGAATAGCTCCAGGGATGGGGCCTCAACTCCCTCCCTGGGCAACCTGTTCCAGTGTTCAACCTCCCTCCTGCTCAAGAACTTCTTCCTAACAGCCCATTTCAATCTGTCCTTCTCTCATGTGAAATCATTGCCCCTCATCCTATCACTCCAGGCCTTTGTAAACAGACCCTTTGCAGCCTTCTTGTAGTACTGTTCAGGGACTGGAAGGTCACTATCAGGTCTACATCAGAACCTTCTCCAGGCTGAACAACCCCAGCTTCTTCAGCCTGTCCTCATAGCAGAGGGGCTTCAGCCCCCTGATCATTTTTGTGGCCTCCTCTGGACCCATTCCATCAGGTCCCTGTCCTTCCTGTACTGAGGGCTCCAGAGCTGGATGCAGGACTCCAGGTGAGGTCTCACCAGGGCAGAGCAGAGAGGCAGAATCCCCTCTCTTGATCTGCTGTGCACTATCCATGGTGGTAGTTACTTGAACCCTGACTACCTGTACTCTGCTCATAGACCTAGGTGATGGGCCAGTTAAGTGCTCTTTTAAAGAAAAAGTAGCTATTCTCTTCAGGCTACCCTACATTTTGCTTCAATTCACCCTGAGGATCAGGTCACACAGACAAGGTAAAAGATGAGGCATGTTCTGCATGCAGTACCGAAAAAGCATTTACACCTCTGTTTCCTTCTGAACTTTAGCAGCCTTTGCGATTACAGCTCGCTGCAACTTGCCCAGTTTATTTATCCCAGGAGGCTTTATACATCTAATACTTCACTTCTTCCTTGGATAGTGTTACTTAGAGCCTTTCTGGTTTATAAATAGCTGTGTGTGAACAAGGAGATATCCAGGCTTATTGTTGCTCTACATGTGCACAGCACATCGCTGCCCTACTCAGTCATCTGTCTGATGCAAGGTGGGGTTCATCTTGGAGGCACAGCCATCACAGCAGGGCTTCACATTGGATTTCCACATGGCTGCAGCCAGCAAGGATCCCAGCTAGTTCCTGGCTGATAGGGATGACTGGTGGCATGTTGCTCAGTTTTTACTTAGGTGGTGATGGCTGCACCTATGCTGACACCTCACCACAATGCTAGGTTATCTGCAGCACAGCTTTTGAAATGACACCAGAAATAAACACTTCACAGCTCTGGGACGTCGTGGCTGATCCAGCCACACAAGATGACCTGCAGAGCTCATCTAAACCTGTAGTAGTGACAGTGCAGCCAGGCCAATGCTGGCCCATCACCTAGGTCTGTGAGCAGGCAGGGTTCCTGTAACCACCAGCACAAATAATGCACAGCATGTTCCAGCATAGTGAGGGTAAACCCAGACCTACCACTTCCTTCTATACAAACAACTACGTTTCAAACATCACTGTAAAACAACACTGGCAATGATATGACCTGACTGAAAATGGAGTTGGATACACTTTGCTCTTCCTCTCCTTCTCCAGTCTTAGAACTGGAATAATATGATTTCTACCTCTAATAATGTTTCCTATGTTCTTTTTTGCACATTATAATGTGCTTTCATTATTTTCTTAAAGAACAGAATGTTTACTTCCTTCCTGCATTTGACATTCGTTAATGAAGTGCAAGCAAATGTTAACTGAATTCTCAAAGATCTGTTCGTTCCTTTTTCTAATTAAGGTTCAACACAGCCAAATACATGTGGGGAAAATCTTATTCCTATGCTGGAAACAAAATCAAGACTCAGCACCAAATACATTTCAATAAAAAAACAACAACAAAAAAAACCAACAAAGGAGATATTTCGTCAGAATAAACAACTGGAAGAGCTTAACATTGAGCTAAAAGTCCAGAAGTCAGCAGAGTAGAAACCTTCAAACCATTCATGTCTTGGTAATTAATCTCATCCCATATAGGTAGATTTTGTATGACTTATTTGGGCATGGGTGAAAACAAGTGCCCAGGAGAAGGATAAATTAAAAATAGGAGGGGGAACCTTCAGGGTCAGGGGATCTAGAATGACTTCTGTTGAAAGAGAAAGGTGTCTTTGATAAGGGGCTACACAGAGCACCCATGCACTATCCCAGTTGCTTGTGGTTAAGTAAGAATCAAAATTACAGCCTCGATGAAGTCACGTGCAAAATTCCACGGGAATTTTTGAAGCTGACGTTGAGATTTACATAAGAAAAATAGATATTGAATAAATACTCAGTAAATATTGAAGAATATCAAAGAGACAGAGATGAATGAATGTTTAAACCCCACATTAAATGAGTGCAGTACACCTTGTTACAAATTAAAAGCAGGTTGAAAACTTGTGCTTGTATTGACTATGTGCCACTTTAAGTGCCTTAGAGGAAGGTGGAAATATAACTAGAAAATAACAGTCAGTGTCACAAATACTTGTCCAAGCCATTGTTACTGCGTACTGCTGACACAGCTGTGTTTCTTTAAATGTCACAAAAAAGTATTAATATTTTGTAGCTGAAATGAATTTAATGTTCAATGGTAAACTTATTTACCCAGCGTTGGGGAGGGAAAATACTATGAAAGAACTTGTGCGGAGTGGGGGGATATTCTTACTCATTTTCCTTTACCTAGATCTATGTAGCCCCTTTGTACTTCAAGCACTATTAGAAGGAAGCTTTTTCATGCTTTCAGGAGAGAGGTCCAACCCCGGGTCCTCAGCTCATTGACAGCTGTACTCCTGACCAAGAAGCTAAATGCTTTCCCAAGTAGGAAATGCCAAGGAGAGCCTCCCCACTACTCTCGGGTTGAAGAATTACATCTATGGACACTGCCCTGGATATAATCATGAGTCAAGTCACAGCTTTATCAAGTGTAAGATATAAGCTATTATAACTTGCAGGACTTAGAGCCTCTCCTCTCAACTTATAATGTTTTTTGGGGTGTTCTTGCCTTATGTAGAGGTAGGACTTGAATGTCCTCAAGAGCTGCAGGGGAGGTATATCCTTGGTCTTGCCAGCAAGGTAGGTGGAGCAATAGCTAGCCTCACAAGTGCTGAGCATATGGCAGGAGTTGAGCTGTGTGGCACTGCCCAAACACAGGTGATCTATACATGGACAATAAGCTGCTGTTCTTCCTGAAACTCTGCACAGGAGAGAGACAGTGTATAACCTCCAATTATGCTTGTCTTATACATGTCTAAGTATACTGCGGACATCACTGAATTCCTACGAGTGGAGGAGAGGGTCATCATCACCTGAGGTGACCCAGAACTGGAACCTGAGCTGCAGCACTGAGTAATTTAGACCAGTTTACCACAGCATGTTGAAAACTAAAATTAAGAAGTCACAGCTTTCCAGTGAATCCCACCAAACTGCACCTGCACAAAGATATTGCCAGTAACAAAAGCTATAGTAGCACTGCCACATCCAAAGGGAAGTGAAATCCTCTTTGCAACAAGCTTGTGTGTGCAGCTATGGGTGTACCTGTAATTATTTGCGATGAGAAAAAGCATGGCTTGCTCAATAACATACCTCCTCCTGTCATGCCAAACACTGACAGAACATGCCACACAGTGCAGTGGTCATACTCTTATTCCTTCTCTTCCTCTCTGTGCTGTGAACACTGCTTGTTAACTCCTCTTGCTCTTGGATTTGAGCTCAGTTTGCCTCTGAGCAGCCAACTGCCTCCAGCAGGTCAGTGTACAAAGTGGATCACAGCCTCTCCTGTTTGCCCTCATAGTCATTTACATGGCTTCCTCTTTGCAAGGAATGGAATTTGATCTGCATTATAAAGCTCAAGCACCGGATAGTTGTAACAAAGATAGGTGGCAAAAGACAGGGCATCGTTGTAACAAAGTTAGGTGGCGAAAGACAGGCAGAGCATTTGCCAGCATCCTCGGGAAAAGGTAAACTGCTTCCTGTGGAAAAAGGCAAAACTCTTGAGGGTAACCTCGACAAGAACTGTGCTGTGGAAGGGCCGCAATACACATTGTGAAGAGATTTGGGGAGAAAGGAGAAACGGAGCTATGAAGAGAGATCCTTAGATATGGGATTTGTATTTTGTGTTTAACAACTTTGTCTATTGCTGCGAGATTTAGTGTCAACACACAGAAACCACAGGAGGATAATCAACAACCTCCTGCTCCATTCAGGAGGGCTCACAGCTGCAATCTCCGCTGTTTTCCTTACAGCTGATGTCACAAAGTTTAAAACAGAACCAGAAATCCTCCCAAATCAAAACCCCCTCCTTTCCAGAGTGGTAAATTGTTACTACCCCGCTGTAACCCAGCGTGAACTGGTTCCTGGTCAGTGACAAAGGGCCCTACTCTGCCTGCAATGCAAACAGCTGCACGCGGGGATCTACTGTCTGATGCAGGGAGGGTTCTGCTGCGCTCGCAGTCCTGGGCATCCAGAGTCCAGCTGCTTGCTTGATCGATAGCTTCGAGCTGGAGCATTTCTCTGCGAACCAGACAGCTCCGGAGCTGCTAGATGGGAGACTGATGGAAAAAACTAAGCGCGGGGTGTTGGGAACTTAAGGACCCGGTTCCGTGAGGAGGGCAGCCCTGCAGCAAGCTGAGGGATGCGCGTCTCTAGAGGCAGAGACCTCTGTGAGTGTCACCTGAGGCAGCAGAGCAGGCCGGGCGGAACCCGCACTTGGCAGTCAGGGCGCGTCCCTTCTCCCCGCGCAGGCGGTGGCAGGGGCGCGGTGCGGGTCTCGGCCAGCAGGGGGCGCCAGAGGCCGGCGCCAGGGCCGGGCTGGGCGAAGGAAGAGGGACCGACGCGAGTTCTGCCGCCGCCCGCGAACCGCTCGACTACGAGGGTCAGTTAACATCCAGTTTTCATTGTGGTTCAGTGCTCGCCTTCTCTTTTTAGGGAAACGCCACACAGAAAAACTGCATGGCCTCCGAGAGGCGCTAGGGTCTGATTTCTTGTTGTTCCTCAGCTCTTTCAGGGTGGCCGTTCGTGTCTGCCTGAGGGGCTTTTGGTGCCTTGGGGCCGGTCCTACAGGCTGGGCTCGGCCTGAGGCGCCTCACTGCGAGAAGGACATTGAGGGACTGGAGCGGGTCCAAAGAAGAGTCACAGGGTTGAGGAAAAGTCTGGAGAAGAAACCTTTTGAGGAGCAGCTGGGCTGGTCAGTGTGGAGAGGAGACTGCAGTCTGCAGCTGCCTACAGGAGGATGGAGAGAGGGGGGGGTTGGTCTCTTCTCATAAGGGACAAGAGACTGGACAAGAGGAAATGGCCTCAGGTTGCACCGGGGGAGTTTAGGTTGGCCCTGAGGAGAAACTTCTCCCTGGAAAGGGCTCTCAGCCCTTGGAGCAGGCTGCCCAGAGAGCGTTTTCATAGTCGTGGAGATCTGGAACTCAGGGACAGGGTTTAGCCTTAGTAATGCTGGACCCGGCGGTCTTAAAGACCTTTTCCAACCTAAAGGATCCTGTGATTTTATCTCAGCTCTCTGGTTTGTGAGGCTTTTAATGATGTTTGGTTGGGTTTTTTTTCTGGTGTGGATGTTAAGAGTATTTGGTGTCACAGCCAAGCCTTTAAAGGCAATTTTGATGTGAAGGGATTATGCAGATTGCACTTCCGGCACCTTTGTCACCAGAGCGGCTCCTGACTCACCCATGAGTTACCCGCCTGCAACAAAGCACTCCGCTCACAAAGAGCACCTTCACACACAAAGGTACTCAGAAATAGCCATCTACTCTTGTTCTCACCTTTTCTTCAGTTCAAGTGTGGCCTTACTCAACAGATATTTCCTTCTGCATCCATAATGAGATTGTAATGTTCTGTATTTCTGTGAGTGCTAGAAAATGAGCAGAGCTGAGAAGGATACTTACCCTGTTCTTGTTAATCACCAAACACTGCAAATTCCTTTTAAATACAGGGTTAAAATCCTCATTGTGTAGGCAGAAACAGAGGCAAAATCTTTTCAGTTTGGAAAGATGCTGTAGACTTTGGTGGTGTATGTTACAGCCATGAGATTCCATGCTAAGCACAACATTCTTTGACCTGTATTGGTTCATCGAATAAAATCTTTTCTCTACAAATGCTGCCTTCCCAAATCTTACCCTTCAGAAGTCCACAGAGACCTGTAATCTTTGCAGCTACCTTGTACAGTGTATCCATTCAACTGGATGTCACGGATAAGTAATGATTGTGAGCTCCTGTGTCTTCCACACCTCTCTGCCTCAAGCACCAAGATCATTAGTTTTTAGCACAGGCACTTTCTGTAAGTATTAGCTAGCATTAAAAGTCCATGATTACATCATGAGAAAGGTATTTTTGGCCTCCAAGGAAGCAGTGGATTGACTCATCAGTATGGTCTGCTCGCCAAGTGCAGCTTGATTTCTTGTCCTTTAGTTAGAAGTACTGAAAAGACAAGTAGCCAACAGAAAGACAGGGAAAATATGGACTGACACAAACCTAGAAAGACAAGACTGGCAGAAATCCACAGTATTTTTGGCTGGAAATGACTAGTGGCTTTACAGGCTCAAACTCCTTCAAAAATATTCAGGACAACCTGAGATTAGTTTAAGTTTTTCTGTAAATCTTCCTGTGCTTTGGTGCTGTCATAGGGAATGCTATTCCATGGCTCTATGCATGGTTCATAATTTTCATTGTGGTTTTTTTTTTTAATTTCCATGCATTTCCAGTAACTTTCACTCCTTACAGTACTGTTACCCAGAGTACTGAAAACAATAGGAAGCATTTCTCTCAATAAGAGGATTTTCTGAAGGGGTATCACCTCTTCAGATTAGTTGCTAAGCTTTTAGCCTATAAAAAAAAAGTCTATTGCATTTACATTGGAATTATAAACCACAGTCACAACAGCCTTTTGACGATGAAGGAGTAGAGCTGATGGGGAGAATGCTGTAAGCTTGGGAGCAGGGAAATAGTCATTGAAAGCATCATTACTTGTTAGATCAGAACTTTCAATATGGATCACTTTACTAGGTACTAGAAATGAGGACAAATGACTTTCAAATAGTTTTATTTGTATTACTGAGAGGTCTTCAAACTGGGGCAGAGTCACATGAAGTATCTATCCTCTGAGATGGCTAATAATAGCAGTTCAAGGGATTTGTTTCTGAACCTCTCTCCCAGTTATCAGAAGAAGCATTCTTTAAATATAATTCATCTTCTCGAATAAATGTATGACCATATAAAAATGTTTTCCCTTCTTCCATACACTCTGAACAAACATGAAGCAGTTTCAGAATGAGGGTTTGACTTGGTTGATACTATCTTATATCAACTACAGGGTCACAGAATCACAGAATGTTAGGGATTGGAAGGGACCTTCAAAGATCATCCAGGCCAGTGCCCCTACCAGAGCAGGATCCCTGAGATCCAGTCACACAGGAGCA
>VZRI01009694.1:158755-175276 GCA_013397515.1 Upupa epops
CTCTCAAGAAGCTCTGTATCCTTGTGGAACTGAGGGGCCCAGAACTGAACACAATCTTCCAGATGTGGTTTCAGCAGGGCACAGTGGAGGGGAAGGAGAACCTCTTTGGATCTGCTAACCACCCGCCTTCTAATCCACCCCAGGATGCCATTGGCCTTCCTGGCCAAGGTCAATAGCTTTTGGAAAAAATCCTAGGATTAAGCCTGGAACCCCTCTCATCTATGAGCCAAGTGATCTTTTGTCCTTTCAAACGATTAATTCTGTAGTGCTGTACTTCTGCAGATTATAAAGTAAACCAGAAGTACAGTTTGTAGCATGTATGGTCTTCTGCCTACATTTTGAAGTGGGCTGTTAATACATGAAATTCAGTCTTTTCTGTGAAAGAAGATCTTGGGCATTGCCATATGCTGCTGCCTCTTTTTAAACGATAGATTGTACTGTTACAGAACAGCAAGGCCCTGTTTCGTAGGCAGTCAGAGCAGAGAAACTTCTGCTCTGATTCAGCTTGACCAAGGCATTTAAACTCATGTGTTCATTTTGTTACATTAATCCTTTTCAAGTTGTTCTCAGAAGAGACCAAGAGCCAATGCTTTCTAGTGCATTTTCTGGTGTCACTTGCTCAGCTCAGACTCTCACATTGTCCCCTGAAATCCAGCTTGGAAGAGTTACTTTAAGATACTGAAACCACATATCCCACAGTAAACTCCTTATACAGTGGGGCTGACCACTGTAATGGGTTCCACCATTTAATTTCTCTTCCTGTGATGTGTCAGAGCTACAGTGCAGTTTTGTTGGATGAAGAGGATTTAGGGTACCAAGTGTTGATTTTACTAGACATGTAAGCAATAAAGGGGGAAAGTGTGATGGATCCTTAATACATTTGTTAAACTAGTCCTTCAGCTTAGAAGTTCTTAGGAGTGTGCTCTAAGTCCTCTTCAGCTGCCATGGGACTGTACAAGCACAGAACAAAACACACGAGCATGTGCACTTTAGAGTCCCCTAGAACATACTATGCTTTTTTAATAAAACCATCTCAATACAAAGATACTGATTTTGTCATTGGGGTGATTTTATTTCCTCCCTCTATTAGAATAGAAATAAATAACAGGGCTAGGGACGTAATTCTCCCCCTGTACTGGGCACTGGCAAGGCCTCCCGTCAAGTTTTAGGGTTAGTTCTGGGCCCCTCACTTCAAGAAAGAGATTGAGGGGCTAGAGCAGGTCTAGAGGAGCAACAAGGCTAGAGAAAAGACTGGAGGTAAAGTCTGATGAGGAGAGGCTAAGGGAGCTCAGAGTGTTCAGCCTGGAGGAGACTCGAGAGACCTCCCTTTCTGCAAGTCTCTGAAAGGAAGCTGTAGTCAGGTCGGGGTCAGGCTCCTCTCTCAGGCAACTGGCACCAGGAGGTGCAGGGCAGGGCCTGAAGCTGTGCCAGGGAAGGGTTAGGTTGGATGTTATAAAGCCCTTCCTCATGGAAAGAGTGATCAGATGCTGGAATGGACTGTGGTGGAATCCCCATCCCTGGAGGTGTTGAATGACAGTCTGGCTGTGGCCCTTTGTACCCTGGTCTGGCTGATGTGGTGATGTTAGGTCATGAGCTGGGGCTGGATGAGCTCAGAAGTCTTTTCCAGCCTCAGTCATTCTGTGATTCAGTGATTTAGAATACTTAGTTACTGATTTCTGGTTTATACCAAGAACTGGCTGGCTGAAACATTTCATCATGGTCGCTCTTCATGCCATGCTGTGTTTTGGATCATTGGCAGAATGCTGTTTTCAGGAATAAAATACTGCATTGAAGCAAGCTGGCTTTGCACACAAACCAGGCAGAAAGTATTTCTAAGGGATCTACTTTTATATGAAAATGGGTAAGTTTTGCTCCAATGTTAAGGAAATTACTGCTGTCCATTTCTTCAAACAATTCTTTAAAAACCTTTACCAAGCTCTTCATAATAAGCTGATCCAGAAGAGGTTTTGTAATTTGAGAATTTAGTCTTAGTATAAAAAAAATAAATAAAGAGTTCTTAATATTTCTGTGGTGTTTGAAGGTATCAACCAAGCTGATACCTTCATTAAGTTTCATGTTGCGGAGATACTAGTGTTAGCAGTCTACATTTGATATTGCACAAAACAGTTCCCACCCTAAATACTCCCAACATCAACAACAGACTAGATTTAACTCTGCTGTGAACAGTATAGGAACAGGTTAGTTGAAGATGCACATTTTTAAAACCACTCGACTTTTCATTAATATATCTCTAAACGTAAACACAGTCCTCTTTCATTGCAGCAACAAGCTATAAGGGATCCCTGGATAGACCAGGCATGCGCAGTTTACAAAGGAAAGGATGCAGAACCCTCTGTGCCACAAACTTCCAAGGACTCCCAGACAAACGTGACTTGCAGGAATGCCCATTCATTGTTAGGACTCTTCACATCAATAAGCACATGGAGACTGCAGGCTCTTCATCACTTTCTTCAAGCCTGTTACATCTGCTCAGTTTGTCTAAGCTGCCTGGTCAGAATCTCACAATAGATGGGGACAAGAGTTTTATGGGTCATGGTCTGTAACACTGCTGCTGGGTGTCAATGCTGTTGTGAGAGCTGTATTTATTGAACATGTAAACTCAAAGCAGCCCTGTGCATGCTATCTTGACATTGGCAGCAATGAATTAGCTAGACCTACACACTCTCATGCATAATACTGCTGTATTTCTGAACTGCTCTCATCTATGAAGCTTGTGTTTTTACATTTGTGTTTTCAAGATGAGGTTACTTACACAGCAGATGGTCTGAACAGGTTGGATTTTGGTACAGTAGAAATATCCTCCCCTAATGACTGCTTTGCTGATATGGTAACCAATGTCACCAGTATTGTACTAACAAGCTACTGGAGAACTTTTTATAAACTACAGCTTGGATGGCTGCTTAAGCTCTGAACTCCAGTGGCATGACAGGATGAGCTCAGGTAATGGTGTGCAACAGTCGCCCATGCCAAGAGGTAGGCTCTGTGCTCTCATGTTCACTCCAGTAAGCCAAATTATTTGAACTGTAGACATGAGGAAGGCTGCCTCGGCTGGGTTCTTAATAGGTTTTAAATACCAGATGCTTTTTGTGGTTTCTTATCAGTACATGATGCCAGATTTTTCCAGGGAAGATAGGTTTGCTCTCAGTTTTGTTTCAACAAGTAAGTCGTTGTTTAATGTTGTCCCCATGGACTTCTGCAGGACAGCAGCAGTGAAGTTACATGGCCTGAAGCTGTGGCAGGGGAGGGATAGGCTGGATGTTAGGAAGCTCTTCCTCAAGAAAAGAATGATCAGACATTGAAATGGTCTGCCCAGGGTAGTGGAGTCCCCATCCCTGAAAGTGTTGAAGGACAGCCTGGCTGTGGCCCTTAGTGCCCTGGTCTGGCTGATGTGGTGATGTTAGGTCATGAGCTGGGGCTGGATGAGCTCAGAAGTCTTTTCCAGCTTCAGTCATTCTGTGATTCAGTGATTTAGAAGACTTAGACAGTTACTGATTTCTGGTTTATACCAAGAACTGGCTGGCTGAAACATTTCATCATGGTCGCTCTTCATGCCATGCTGTGTTTTGGATCACATGCAGAATGCTGTTTTCAGGAGTAAAATACTGCATTGAAGCAAGCTGGCTTTGCACACAAACCAGGCAGAAAGTATTTCTAAGGGATCTACTTTTATATGAAAATGGGTAAGTTTTGCTCCAATGTTAAGGAAATTACTGCTGTCCATTTCTTCAAACAATTCTTTTCATCCTCAGTAATTCTATGATTCTGTGAAGTGTGTTCCTCTTACCTCTTGAGAAATTTGTGTATGTGGTGCAGGAGAGAGGAAATGGGAAAAAGAAGATATAGGTTACCATCGTTTGTCACTATTTCAAAGTTTCCTTTCACTTCTTCAAATGTGTAAAGAAAATCTCTTGAAATGGCGAGACATGCTTTGGTGGGGGGATTGGACTAGATGTCCTTTCAAGGTCCCTTCAAACCCCTCATGTTCGGTGATTCTATGACTTTTGCAGATAAGCTCTTGGAGGCTTCTTGCAGCATCATATGGTCCCCCAAAACCACTAACCTTTTAAAAGGCTACCTGAACTACTTCTTCATTTCTTGCAAATTGTGGCTAAAATTAGAAATGACATTTGCAGACAGCACTGCAAACGACAGTATGAACCTCCAGCTTTATGTTTCTGAAGGGCCTTGTAAAATTCTTCCCTTCCCTGCCTCCGCAGTTTTGGTAGCCAGCAGAAGAGAGGTCATTTTGTTTGTTTTGCCCCTCTTATGACTTTGCTTTGCCAGACATGTGTCTGTAAGACACATCACAGGTCTTTAAAAACAAATTGTGTCATGTAGGAAAGAAATTACACTAAATGCATTGTGTCAAAGGCTGTTACTTTCCCAGCTGTTAAAGCTGCAGCTCAGCTTCGCTGTTTTCTTTGCCTTTATAAAGCTGCTGATCTTATATTAGCAAGTGAGCCTGACTTTACAACTGAACAACTGATGAACTACAGTGAAACCAGTGGTGAGGATGCTAAAATAAATATTGTGCAGAAAAATAAATGTTACTCTTTATGAAGCAGGAAAGGTCACAGGCTTTAGAAAATAATGAGCGCATTTATCTGAACCACTGTATTGCAGTCGAGCTGAAAGCCCTCTGATCAGTGAATCATCCCTCTGCAAACATTTCTCTTACATCACTTACAATAGAAACTACTTGTGCAGCCTCGGCCTTTGTTGTCAGTGTGCGAATTGCTGCAGTGTGGCTGTAGGACTCTATCATATAGCCCTTTAATTCAAGAGGAGTTTTGTCTGGTGACAAAACGATTGCAGCAGGAAACTATTTAAAACTCAGTGACTCATTCATTGTATGGCCTTTTTTGAGCCCTTAGTGGGTCATGTAACTATATATATTTCATTCAAGTTCCCATTATAATTGCTACCTATAATTGTAGCTATTTTGTGCCAATTAACTCACTCACTAGAGCAGCAGCCTCTAACTCACTGCATGCAATTTCCCTTTTTATGTTGTGGTCTGTGACAGTTTGACTGTCTAATCTGACATTTCCAGATAGCAGCATATTACAGCACTGTTTGGCATTTGCTGCTTGCAGCTACTGACTCATAAAGAAAAGTTTGGATGAGAAGCGTTAGGAATCACACTGTTCTGTTGTAGAGAAACAGCTACCATTGTTCCTTTCTGTACTGAAAATAGTCTTTAGTGGTTAGAAGATTTAAGAAGTCCTTTTCCATTTCCTTTAAGGAAAGAAGTTAATTTTTTTAAAACCTTTTTTTTTAATTTTTCCCTTCTATATAGATATGAACACTTGAAAAATGGATCGGTAACAAACACAGCAGCTCATACAGAATCTTATAATGCCCAAACATCTTTATGCACAGACATCAGCAATGAGATCAGTGCTGCTCTGAAAACAGTTTTTGTTAGCTGTTGGGTGTTACAAAGACAGTAGTGTCACCAACAGAAATGTTGCTGATTACATCATATTTGTAATCCTGGAATTATAAAACTTCCATATGGAATGGAAGGCAGGAGAGAAAGAAAATGTGATGGCACTATACACTTCTTTTTTTAATTTCTACAAATGGTACTGAACCAAAAGTACCCAAACTGTCCATATCAGTAAGGGTAGTGGCAGTAATGGTGATGTCATGTTTTGGGGGTCCTTCTCTGGATCCCCACGCATCCCACCTGCATTGCCATCGATGTCATGGGTCAGAGACCCTGACCATATTTCAACAAAGAACTTTTAGCTAAAGCATCAGACACAAAGGGAGGGTTTAACAAACCCACTGACAAATCTGCAGGCAGTGAAACATCTGACTCCATTTGGAGAAGAAAGGCCTCAAGGCATTTTAATTCACTCCTCCCCACACGGATCAGAGAAGAACTAACTACACAAGGTATAGATACAGATACACGGAGTTTTGTCACAGTGCTCCTACACTGCACTGAGATAGAAAATGTCTGAAATATCTTCATTATTATCTTCATTATAGCTTCTCTCACAAGTCATAATTATTGTCCCACTTCAGTCTCAATTCTCATTAATCTTCAAAGTTCAGGATTCTTACAGTCTCTCCTTGTCCAGACAGATCTTCCCACTCACTGTAGATTTTCTTCAGCTTGAGAAGTAATAACATTTTCTCTCAGCAGCAGCAATGCAGCTCCAAGCATCTCCAGACACTAAAGTGGAAAGAGCAGAGAAGGTGGAAGTTATTGGGGGGGGAAACAGGGGAGGAGTGGGGGGGTGGCAGCCACTTTTCCTTTCAACATTTTAAACCCAAACTTTAAACTTTTCTGCAGAAAACACACAAACTAAGACTGACAGATTCTACTCAGCTTTTAAAGCAGAAGAGTAAGCTAGTCCACACAGGATCCATGAGTTTCAGCATCGAAAACTGCAGTTCCCAGTGGAACTAGCTGTTCCATGGCATGTAAAAATCCTTGGTTTGTTCCAACACGCCCTAATAAAAACGGCAAAGCATCTACATGTGATCCTTCACAAACTAGCTAGCATTCTACTATTCTGATGCTTTCAGAGCCATTAGATGCCACTCTTACCACATGTTTAGTCTAGAAATACTGGCTTTGATCTTTGGCTAGGAAAGCAGGAAATATTTGAGTTGGTTCTCTAGCCCTCAACTGCAGTGCCAGGACCTGGGTAATAAGCGTTGTTCCTCTTTACTCTCGAAGGGTACAAGACAATCTAAGGATCTAATGCGCAAGGCTTAAGAGTCCAAACTAGCAGGAAGGCACTGCATCCTTAGCCCACTCTGCACAGAAGACCCATAGGGACATTCACAGCAGTCTAAAGACAATCCAGCCTCTACTGCACACAAACAAAACAATAGCCAGTGACAAACAACATCCCCATTCCAAAGTACTTCGTACAAGACATTTCAAAGGCTGTTAACCCTCCCTTCTGAATTTGTGAGTGATTTTAGCACCAGCATTTCCTATTTGGAGTTGCATCACTCTGCAGGCTCAACACTCTCTTTTAATTCTTCTCTGTCTATGTGTGTAATCCAGACAATGATGATAGTCTTTTCAGAGCTTTACACCGCTTCTCATGAGAGTCTGATGGGCATCATGAAAGGCCAGATACAGTATGGGGTGTTTAGAAAGCTTGGAGCGAACTGAGACTAAATTTAAAACTCCTGCATTGTTTACCAGGCAGCAAATCAGAGACTTTATGAGCACCTGATTTTCATACTGAGCAGTCTGTGTCCCTCGAGTTGCACTCCTGCAGACACTGACACCAGTGAGGCTGTGAAACCACAGCGCAGGTAATACCTGGTCCTGATTAGAATCCAGAAGCAAGGGACACATATCTTACCTATGCTGCAGAGCACACCTCCAGGAAATAAATTCCAAGTGAATAGTGCAGCACCTGAGGCAGATATGTCAGTTTTAAACAGGCACCTGTGTAGGGAGCACTCCACAATACTAACACTGGCCTCTCTCTGCTAAAGATACTGACCAAATACTCCTCATGCAGTGTGCTGTCAGACTTCCTACATAACTTAAGCTCAAAAACTTTTCCTACATACTCTGTCAAGGCAGCCCAAGAGCTGCATGTAGCAGCCTAAGAGCTGCCTGTAGGAGTTAGGATTTTACTCCACAGCTGGGTTTCTGTGAGTTCAGTGCTACAAAATCCAGTGTTTTCAGTCTCCTGGCACAAGCTGCTTTTAGCCACAAGCAGAGCCCACCACACTCAAGATTTGGTTGGAGGGCTCAAAGAAAACCCCTCCAGCTGCTTTACATCCTGAATACCTAGACTAGAAGACCTTGTAGTTACTGAAAGTTACTGGAAGTTTATAGCTAAATTTAGAACAGCTTCTCCCTCTAAAAGAGGGCCTCATTAGTATTTTCACTGTATAGATTTTTAAACCATCAGACTAGAAATCAATTAGTCTAGTCAAGATGTTGCCTTCCCCAGACTCCAAACCTAATTCTCCATGCCTTCTCCCTTTAGGTACATTACAACTCTGATTGCTACTGGACTGAATTGCATTGAATATGAAGATGATAAGGCTTTTGCAATTTTCATTAACAGCTTCCTAAAAGAAGTATAGTTAAGGGTGTGTGTGTGGGGGGGTTGCATTAATTGTGACCTTCAGAAATAAGCTGCTCTATTACTAATATCCTGAAACATATGGTTTCCTTCTCAGGGGGTGGGGAGTGGGTGTAAAGAGGGACCTGTTTTTTTTATTTTCCATTTTTGAGAGCATTAATGAACACTGCTGTGTGGTAAAAGGGAATGCTATTTAGCTGTTTGTTCTGTTCATGCAGGACACCAAATAATGCCGAAGCACCAATGTCTTGAATTTGTCTAGATATCTTCTGCTTTTCACGATGGTCGCAGCAATGCAGCAAGAACAGCAGTGGGCAGAAATGGTTCACTGAAATCTATTAAGTGTGGAATTGTTTTGCTTTTGTTTTTTCAAGACAGTCTGACTGCAGTAGATGTGCATGTGGCAAGAAATTAGAAGAGTAATTCAGCCCGTCGTAAGCAGAATGAATTGGTAGAAAATCAAACAGCAGCAAGGCACAGTGATCTGGTGGCAGCCAGGTTAGGTTTGGCATTGCACTGTAAATCAGAATAGAATAAGACTTTTAAGTCTTTATTTTTCCTTTAGGGGATCTATCAAATCTCATCATTAAGGCCTGTTAGCTAGCTGCTAAGTTCAGAGCAGTCTTGATCAAGGAACCAGGAAGGTGATGTGTTATGTGTAAAGACTTTCCTTCCAGCTTGTGCCTACACATGGGAATCAGAAAACCAAAAAGAGAGATGGCGCTCACTCAATACAGGAGGAATGATAACGTACTGCAGCAAACGACATCCTGAGTTGACTTAAATATGCACTTTTCAAAAGAGTTTAAATAGTCATATTTGACTTATTTTTGCCCGCAGCACAGTGTCTGTTCTGTGCTTGCCCCTTGCTTTAAAGCTGACACAACCAGTCCAAAATTAAAATGGACAGCCTGATCAACAACATTCCCCACCCACATAATGCAAATCAATCAACCAGAACTACAAGAAAAGTGCCCAGCACTCCCTGAAGGCTCAATTCTGTATCTTTCAAGGTTCAGTTAAAGCAGTTTTCTTCAATGTTCCATCTCAAATTCAAACGCCAGAGAACTTAAAATGCGCTCCTGTTGTACTTCAGGGAGAGGCAATTTTGTAAGAAAAGAACAGTGGTTTACAGACCATGATCATAGTTCTACAATGTTTCTCTTGCATAGCTGTAGTAAATACAGACACACGGTGTTCATCTAAATAATAGCCGTTTAAATGTGCTTCTTGTGGGTTACTGCTCAATGTAACACATTTGCAAATTTTAGACAAAGCAAAAACTATTTGACACTTCTTTCCTATGAATTAAACACAGATACACACATCATTAGGGGTTGGAAGGGACCTGCAGAGGTCATCAAATCCAACTCCCCTGCTCGAGCAGGATCATAAAACCTAAGGTCACATAGGAATGCATCCAGATGGGTCTTAAAAGTCTTCAGAGAAGCAGACTCCACAACCTCCCTGGGCAGCCCCTTCCAGTGCCCTGTGACCCTTAACAGTAAAGAATTTTTTTTCTCATGTTGAAGTGGAACTTCCTGTGCTCTAGCTTACACCCATTGCCCCTTGTCCCATCACAGGGTGCAAGTGAAAATAGATTGTCTCTTCTTTCCTGACACCCAGCCCTCATGGCTTTTCGTAACCTTCCCCTCTCCAAGCTGAAAAGTCCCAGGTCTCTCAATCTCTCCTCGAAGGGCAGGTGCTCCAGTCTCCTAATCATTCTTGTGGCACTCCATTCAATTCTCTCAATCAGGTCTCTGTCCCTCTTGAACTAGGGAGCCTACAACTGGTCACAATATTCCAGTTGTGGCCTTGCTACAGCAGAATGGAGAGGAAGGAGAACCTCCCTTGATCTGCTCAACACACTCTTGTTGATCCATCCCAGGATTCCATTGGCCTTCTTGGCCACAAGAACACATTGGTGTTCCATGGGGAGCTTAATGTACACTAGAACTCCAGGATCCCTATCCACAGAAATGCTCTCCAGCAGATCATCCCCCAACCTGTATTGATGGTTTTTTAGATTCCAAAAGATGTACTCTGTGGTAGGGAAATACTGTGATAGGTGAGTTCCAGACAAATGTGATTTATAACAACGTCTCCTCCTCTCATAATTTACAGTAACTGCTTATAAGAGGAAGTCATTCAGTGGCTGTAGGGAGGAGTACAAAAAGGGTAAGGTGAGAGGTATGCTTGGCAGTATCAGAAAAGTTGATAGTAACATAAATTATATTCTCCATACTGCTGATCAGATAATGAGAGTAGAGATAACAGTGATGTCTTCATTTTCTATACCTATATACACAGAGTAATTTCCCAGCAACATATTTTAACCTACAACTTGCTGCCTTGAGTTGATTGTACTCTCACTGTTTCCTTTAGAAATACGATTTTCCAGTCTGGTAGATCTTCACTTTAGGACTAAACATAGCATTGTAGATACAGGCCCCAGTACCAATTTTTTTCCTGTTTTACCTATAGTTGGTGATGCATATTTCATGAATCAGTGTGTAATACGACCTGCTTCGTACATGCTGTAAGTACATGTGGGTGCTTTTGATAGCCTCAGACAATGTGTGGGAGGAGAACATCCACGAAGACTGCTGCAAGCAGTCCAGACAAGTTACTGTCTAATCACTGAGCAGCATTCACTGCCTGTGTGTTAACTCCCAGCCTGTGTTCACTTCAACCACTGTTTTATGAGAGTGTGAACAAACCTTAAGCTACTTGGGTTTTAGTTTTGTTGGTTTTTTTCAAAGTTCGCTGTTGTTTTATGTTTTTAAAAGACTGACACTTCAGAATGGATCTCATGAATTTGAGATAAGGAAGAGTTGTAGGTCTTTAGTGTCTCTGGAAGTAAAGTGAAGCTTATCCTGTGAATGTATATGCAGGTCTATCTATAAGGCAGAGTATCCAGAATATCCACAGCTTGGATTGCCACACATTACCTTTATAAAGATCCAGTTTCAATTCCCATTGTGACAGAATTCAATGTTTGGATTAAGTTTACCATCCTGAGCTTCTGCCTCAAGCAGCACTGAGCTTAAGCAGAATTAAGCTTTTTTAAGAAGTTAGGATCAAGAATTGCTAACTAAAAAGAAACATACAAACCACTGCTTTGTAACCATCTAATAAGTTTTAGCATGTCTGTAATGCTGACAGCAAGGAGCCTCTTGCTGACCAGAGGGAAATTCTCTTAAACGTCTAATTAGGAAACCTCACGTGCACACACACATGGCAGAGAGGGACCTGGGAGTACTGGTCGGCAATCAGCTAAACATGAGCCAGCAGTGTGCCTAGGTGACACAAAAGGCCAGTGGCATCCTGGCTTGTATCAGCAATAGTGTGGCCAGCAGGACTAGGGACTTAATTCTCCACCTGTACTGAGCACTGGTTAGGCCTCACCTTGAATACTGTGAGCAGTCCTGGGCCCCTCCCTCACTTCAAGAAAGATACTGAGGTACTGGAGCAAGTCGAGGAGCAATGAGGCTGGAGAAGAGACTGGAAGGAAAGTCTGATGATGAGAGGCTGAGGGAACTGGGGTTGTTTAGACTGGAGGAGACTCAGAGGGGACCTTATGGCTCTCTGTAACTACCTGATGGGAGACTGTAGTCAGGTGGGGGTTGGACTCTTCTGCCAGGCAACTATCACCACGATGAGAGGGCAAAGCACTTTCCCTCCACAGGACTTAAAGATATGGATTGACAGAGACCACAGCAATTATTTTTCTCTAATAATGAATCAATCTTTATATACTTAAGCCGCACTTAAAACATCTAGTGAAAGAGGTTCTGCCATTTGCCTAGATAACTTAGTTGGTATCTCAAAACATTTGTCCTAAAATGTAATTATAATCTTTGCTTTGAATTAAGCTTTTTTGCACTTAATTGCAGCTATGGGGGATGTGGGCTATGACTGAAAACAGTTTTCTTGTGCCCATCTGTAGCCTGGCCAAAACTGGGCAGTAAATGTAACAGAATCATTTTATTCCTCTTAAAACACGTTCATCTAAGCGCCAGGTCAGAGAAGGGAGTGACTCAGGTTCATGGATTCACTGGAGGTGGAATTAAGGAGATTTACACCACAGGTCCACATGGAAGTCTGAAATTATCCGTTCCAGAACTCAGAAGGCACAGAAATCACTGAAGTTCCTGGATTCTCAGCTCAGAGAGGAAGAAGGAGAGGGGGAGGAAAAAGGGGAAAGGGAGAGAAGACTGTTACGGGGTCAGATCACCGCTCAGGACTGCAGGCTCTGACTCCTCCCCCCCCCAACTTCACTCCTCGGCTCCCCAGCTCAATGAAGAAACTTCTTGGTTTCTCCGGCCATCTTCTCAGTGACTTTCAGCTGCATGAACGGCGGGGAGTTTGAGGGTGGTGATAGGTGATCAGTCCCTCTTCGCCTCCCTAGCTTCACAGATTTTTCCGTGTCTCCAGCAGCCCTTATGTCTGCCTCTCATCCTGGCGGCAGGCTGGGGAGGACTGATGGTCACCCTGCACTATTCAAATCCTTTGTTTTATCCCTGCTGCCAGAGGTGTTTTTCTACACCCCCCCCACACACACACCCGCCGGCTCGCACGCCCGCCCACCAATAGTATGTGGGATTTTCTCAGCAGCTTCTCGTGTTTTTAGTGCTTAAACAGAGGTTTACAGATAGTTTGGCAAAGCTCGAGGACTGCCCGCTGCACAGTGCTACCTCCTGCCCAGTGCAGCCTCTCGCATTACCCTGCTCACAAATTATCTTCTCTTTGCTTACAATGGTTGGAGCCACCTTACTCAAGTCTGACACTAAGTTACAGCCTTGAAGTGGTCAGGGCATTTTTTTCTAATATTTCTCTTGCTACTAGTGCTGAGAAAATAAAGCCAATAGAAGCTGTAAATGAGGCAGTGGGTTTTTATGAACTTGCTAAGGGGTAGGCTCTCCTGGTCAGCTGAGCAAACTTCTCTCTCAGTTGAGCAACCTTCTCCCTCAGCTTTTTACACTGCTACACTTCTACTCAAATGACTGCAAATTAACCTAACCTGAGGACTTCTCTGTATTAAAAGTAGCATAGAATCACAAAGTTTTTGAGGCTGAAAAAAGATCATCAAGCCCAGCCTATGACAACACTACTCACAGTTGCCTTTCTTACCTAGTTTTAATTACTACCTGGCTAGGTAGCTGCAGTAACTGCTGTCAACAGATGTTTGCTGCTGTGATAGCACTTGTGGGTGATCCTAAGGAAGTCACTATAGCAGGGCTTCTCCCCTCTGGTGAGTAACTGGGCATTTTCATTTTCTAAGTAAACTGAGCAGAGGTTCGGGTAATGAATAAACACACACAGGAACTGAGAGCTGAAAAAGCGAGACATTAACAGGAGGAGGATGGCCACCCAGTTTGTGTTAACACGTGCAGGGAAGGCTGTTGGTGAGACACACAGTGAATTGGGAGACAATCCTGAAAACATGGAGTGTTTTTATGTAAATACAAACCATAATGCCTCTGCCACAAAAGGTGACATGAACAGAGACAACCTTTGACTTAGGCTGTCTGGGGTTTTTTGGCTGGGAGTGGTATTTTTAAATTTCAATTTCAGACTGTTATTGTAATGGCATTGTTATTTTGTCCATGGTTTTGGTTGTGTGACAGGAAAATTATTCACAGGAAATAAACGAATATTTATCTACTCTTAACAAGTAGTTGATGTGTAAGGACAGTCACATATAAAAGTGTTTGTGAAACATCACTGTTTTGCTATTAGCAGATACCACATTTGATGGGAGAGATCATCTATTAGTGGGAGAGATTTCCTAGTACTCCCACGTGAGGCAGCCATAGGCATTATACGCCTTTTTCTCTTCTCCTAATCAGTATAGGATTCTCTAACAGTGAAGGAATTTGAGAAAGTGCTTCCCAAGAAGAGAATTTTGGAGCTGTGATTTATTGTGTGTAATATAAAGCCATTGTTTGTTCCCATTAAATTTGAATCTCCTTGTCAACAAAGCAAGGGATACTCTTTTTCACTGGTATGACTGACAGGTGATAGTTTTAACATGTGGGAGGATGACCATTACCTGTTTCCTGCAAGGTCCAGCAGTATAATTTCTGATGCTGCCATGAAAGAGTTGTCTGTCGCACAATGTCGTTCCTACACAGGAATTGTGCAAAAATTAAACGCTTCATAAACTTGTATTTTGTCTATAAGACTCATCACACCCTGATTATGATGCTTCCAGATGACTTTCTAGCAGCTTTCCAGTATCTGAAGGGGGCATAGAGAGAGGTCAAGGACAAAGGGTTACAGAGTTGAAGAGGGGAGATTGAGATTGGAGATGAGGATACATTCATTTCCTGTGAGGATGCTGAGATGATGCAACAGATTGTCCAAGGCAGTTGTAGCTGCCCCATCCCTGGAAGTGTTGAAGGCCAGGTTGGATGGGGCCTTGAGTAACCTGATTTAGTGAAGGTGTCCCTGCCTCTGCAGGGGTGTTGGAACTCAGTGATCTTTAAGGTGTCTTAACCCTCGACATTCTATGAGTCTATGATGATCTAACTACATGGGACAAGGGAGGGCAAGATGCAGTAGCCCTGACTATAGGGAGCAGCTGTGTTACCTCTGTGTACCTGCTGTGTAGCCCATTTCACCACATTCCCTCTGGAAGAAGAGGTGGTGACTTTGGAAAATGCAGAGTATGAGTTTAAAGCGTTTAACTTCCTTCCATGACACACGAAGTGTCAGAGGGGTCTTTTCCTCAGTCATGAAGTAGGAGTAGTGCTCACCAAATGGGCTGAGCTGGGATGGCAATGCCAGTGCTTTTTTACAAACTATCAAGACAGAGGTAAACATTCATACACTCCAGAGGAAAGTTAGGGAGTTCACAGATACATGTTTTTCTGATTTGAGCCTTGGAACCAGTGAACGAAGCCAGTTGACTTTGTGTTATTTCCATAGGTTTTAAATGTGGAAGAAGATAATTTATGCACAAAGAGGAATTAGGTTATTAGGTGGCTCAATGAAACCTTTTGGATAGATGATTCCTCGGAGTAGGTTTTAGCAGATGTGGCCATGAGCATAGAGCAAGGTGCTGTCTGGAGGAGCCTGCAGGACATCTGAGGAGCACAGTGCACACAGAACAGCAGTACACATTGTCTCTGCTGGGAAAATGGGATACTGCTATGCTCCTCCTAGTACAGAAGTTTAGACATGGACAAACCAGCTCCCATTCTCCTGCCTTCAGTGCCTCTGGAGCTGATACCTTCAAATTCACCAGCAAAGTGGTGTACTGGCAAAGCAAAGTGGTGTACTGGGCAAAGCAAAGTGGTGTACTGGGCAAAGCAGTGTATTGGGCAATATGGCATAGTGGACAAAGCAGCGTACTTGGTAAATTAATGTACTGGGCAAATCATTGTACTGGGCAATGTGGTGTACTGAGGAATGGCTGGCTAGGTGAGCAGTACAGAGCAAGAAGATTTGCAGTAGCCAAACTGCCTTTTAGAAAGCCGCATCTCCACTGCAGGCACATATGTATGATGTAACACAACACAGAGGTCCCCAAATCTAGTTTGGAAAGGGTAATTTTGAAATTTGAAAGGAGAGACATGCCAAGGGCTTGTCTGACACTGCTCTGGTGTTCTCTGGGTCTGTCCTCCCACACAGAACTTTTGGCATAGCAGTTCACTCACCATGGCTAGAGATGCAAGAAGATGGGGTAAAACAAATTTGGAAAACAATGTCCAAGTTTCATACATTTTGGGAAAGTTTTAACCTGGACATAGGTCTCATTTACAGCTGTGTTACCCACAAGGGCAAGAACCAGCATCTGGAAATTTCTTTAACTGGAGAAAAAACCCTCCACCATCAAGGTGTTCTGCTTCAGCTAACTAGCTGTGCTGAAAGGCTCCATTAATTAGCCCAGGTGTAGAGTTCTCTGACGCAGTTACACTGTGCCAAGACCCGAACTCACTCGCGGTGGGAAACAACTAGTGAAGTGAGAGACCAGAGGGGGCACCGCACAACCCCCCGCGGACACCGGCCTGCCTGGGCCTCCCCACCTCCTGCGGGCTGAGCCTGGCAGGTGGGCAGGCTGTGCTGTGAGCCGCCTTCTCTGGTGGCACCTGGCCTGCCCCTGCATTCAGCGCCTCAAGAACCCAGACGAGGAGGGTCTTCGTCTCTAGCTGACCGGGGCCTCAGGCAGATGAGGGCACGGGAGAAACCAGACGGGAAAGGGAGGTGAGAGAACGGCCCGTCGCCCACCCCGGGGTGATTCCGTCGCCGTTAGCCCCTGTCTCGCTTCTTGTTCCTGAAACAGAGGAAAGTACCGAAGAGCTGAACGGACCCGAAGCGGGGAGTTGAGGGAGGAGCAGTCGACCGCTGCCAGTGGCTCCGCTAGGGGGCAGGAGCGAGTATGCGGGCCCGCTCGTCACCGCCTCGCCCCACTCCG
>VZRI01009694.1:175374-198680 GCA_013397515.1 Upupa epops
GCGGCGGGGCAGAGGCAGCTGTCAGACTGCCGAGCTTTGCCCTCGACGCTGCTCCGCCTGCACCAGCCGCTTTTCCCTTGTCTCTCCGGCCGTAGTACGGGGTACTGGAGCAAAGAGCCGGCCGGTCCCGCTCGCTTGTGCCGGCGTTCGCTGCGGGGCTCTGCTGGCTGCTTCTCATACCAGATCCCCGCTTCACCGGCCGCTGGCGGGGCACCACGCTCACAGCATGGGAGCCCGTCAGAGCGCCCGGTGCCCTGGGCGCAGAGGCAACGCTGCCCGCACAGCCCCGTGGGGCTGCTCGGCAGGGCTCTGCCGAGGGCTTTAAGTGCAGAGTGGCCCTCAGCTCTAGGCTGCCGGGGCTCCACAGGGGAACTTGGGGCCCTTTGGGTGCCGACTCGGTGTGGAGATACAGAAACCTCCAGCACACAGCGCGTGTGTCTGCAGTGAAACAGACGTCTCTGGCTTTTATCTGCGTGTATACCGAGTGTGGAAGTTCCCTCATTGGTGGTGTGAGACAGATGCAGCGGCAGACTTCTAATGCGAAGTCCCCGTTGGACTTGGAGCAGTCCTCAGTTCCTTTCTTTTCTGAGTTCTCTGAAGTAGTTGGCTGGACTCTCCTGGTGGCCACTGGCTATCCTTCTTTCTGGATGCAGAGGTGATTTAAGCTTGCTGTCGTCTCTCTCGAGGATACGGGGTTTTCTTGGTTGTTTCGCTTGTGGCTGTGCAACTTATGATACAGACTGCTGATGCGGGGTAAAAATCAGATTTCGATTACATTAAATATCAGCATTTCCTCAGGCATCATTCCAGACTGGCTTTTTGGTAGGAAGTATAGGTGTTAGGCCTCCAGTTAGTACCGGGAGCAGTGCTGGGACCCTTGCCGCAAGAAAGAGATTGAGGGGCTGGAGCGGCTCCAGAGGAGCAACGAGGCTGGAGAAAGGACTGGAGGGAAAGTCTGATGAGAAGACGCTGAGGGAGCTGGGGTTGTTTAGCTTGGAGAAGAGGAGATGCAGGGGGGGACCTTCTCCCTCTCTGCAAGTCCCTGAAGGGAGGTTGTAGTCAGGTGGGGTCAGGCTCTTCTCCTAGGTAACTAGCAACAGGATGAGAGGGCAGGGCCTGAAGCTGTTCCAGAGAAGGGTTAGGTTGGATATTTGGAGGCCCTTCCTCACAGAAGGAGTGATCAGACCCTAGAATGGACTGCGTAGGGCAGAAGTGGAGTCCCCGACCCTGGAGGTATTTAAGGAAAGGCTTAGTACCCTGGTGTGGCCAATGAGGTGGTTAGGTCCTGGGCTGGGTTGGGTTCGATGATCTTAGAGTTCTTTTCCAGCCTCAGTCATTCTGTGATTAGTGAAATGTGCCATATTGAAGAGAAAAACTGCTTTGAAAAGGTGAATGTAGACGTGTGGAACACTTAGCATTCACGTTTTCACTTTTTAAAATTTATCTGAAGATAATCTGTGGAAACCGCAAACTGTCCTTGCTAACCTGGGCAGTTTGGATCACAAAGCAAACCATTAACAGAGAGGAATGTGGGGAAGAAAGGTTGGCTTAATTACCATGTCTAGGAAAAACTTATAGCTATTGTGATTCATTAGTGTTTTTTTTTATGATGCTGTTTTCTCTGGCACTGTCCTGCATCTAGCATGTCTTGGTGGGTTAGTGACAAATGTCTTTGTGTTGTAGTTCAAAAGCAAAAATGTTTCCACGTCTTTCTAAGTGCACTTGATAGAACAGCTCACTTGAGGAACCAGCTTGTGCTGTGAGATTGATTTTGTTTCATTAAACACTCTAATGATGCTGGCAGTATGTTCCTGGAAAAACTTGTAACACTTGCAGCTCCCTATGCGATGCAGTAAGTGGCTCTCATGTGTCTGTTATCGCCTTTTTTGTACATTCTGAGACTGGGACTGGTGGTGATTTCAGGACAGAAAGTCTGAGTGATGTCACAGCACTGTTCTGTATGATACTGGATGTTTTACCCCCATGCCTTTGGAACACCTCTAGTACAAACTACGAGTGTAGTAAGTCTAGAGTAAACTCTTAATAGCATATTCAGGAAGCTGTGTAATTGCTTCTTAATTTATCAATTTGTATGGAGATACGACAGCCACATCAGGCAGGAATTTGGAGTTAACCTGAGAGAGGTATAGTACAGTCCTACCTCCATCTGACCAGCTTCCAGTGTATTCCAGCTGTATTTCAGCTGCTCAGGTGGTTCCCAGTTTTTCTGATCCATGATTTAAGGGGTTGAAGTCATTTGGCTTTACTGTTTTTATCAGGAACACAACCAGCCATGCAGGCACAGTGAATGTGCAGCTTGACAGTGTCAGCAGAGACCTCAGGTTAGGCCTAATGTGAGGAAAACCTTCTCCATGGAAAGGGTCCTCAGGCCTTGGAACAGGCTGCCCAGGGAGGAGGTCGAGTTGCCATCCCTGGGCGTGTTTCACAGTCATGGAGATCTGGAGCTCAGGGACAGGGTTTAGAGCTTGGTACAGGTGGGTTCAAGGCTGAACTCGATCTTGAAGGTTGTTTACACCAAATGTAAAAGATGACAACGGAAAAGCTGGTGTGGTAGGAACATCACTCTTAGCAACCTATCAGGTAGTAAATCATCTTTTCATCCACTCCAGTGGTCTAGAATAGCAACTAATTTCCGAACTTCTTAGGGTTGAGGTTTTTTTTTAGTAGCAGCATTACAGTAGAGACAGTTGTCTATAGATTTCTAAGCTGTGGCCTACTTTTGGTAACAACAGGTAAGCGATAGCTGTACGTGGACACTGCAGGAGTAGCCTTACGTAGGCACAGTGCTGGCAGTGAGTGCACAAGTCATTAATGTTAAACTCTGCAGCTGAACGCAGGTACTGTGAGCAATGCTGGTTTGTCCCTTGGTGTGTTCACAAATCATATTTGCCCTGCAGGCAGATCTGTGTAGGGTTATTTGTTCAGAGTAAACTGAAAGTTAATCATGCTGAGAATGTTGTTACCAACCTTATTATTTTAGGTATGTGCATCATAGGAACCTTGTGCTGTGTTTTTCTTGAATGAGAAACAATTACTGTAAACCTCACGAAGTTGAGAACAGTACCTGGTCATCTACTGAAAAGTTTGCCCTAAAGTGGAAAAGGGAGAGAATATTTTTTGTTTGTTTTCCCAAAACTACAGCTTTGAGGATACTAAGCAGAAAATATTTAATTCCTCCTTGTTTTAGATGGTGTTACTTTGCAGGGTTTGTTTCTCTTATCTCCAGGCTACCTATGGTTAGCAGCACAGTGTGTGTTTTGATAAGAGGATTGGCACAGTCATGATGGTGGCTGCTAGCATTTCCAGGTGTCTCAAGTGTGGTGAGAACATATTTATCAATGACCTGGATGAGGGGATTGAATGCACCCTCAGTAAATTTTCAGATGACACACAATTAAGCAGAAATGTCCATCTGCTTGAGGGTAGGGAGACACTGCAGTGGGATTTGGACAGGCTGGAGCCATGGGCTGAGGCCAGTGGGATGATGTTTAACAAAGCCAAGTGCTAGGTCATGCATTTCAGTCACAGCAATCCCCAGTAGTGCTACTGGCTTGGGGAAGAGTGGCTGGAGACCTGCCTGGTGGAGAAGGACCTGAGGCTGTTGATTGACAGGTGGCTGAACAGGAGCCAGCAGTGTGCCCAGGTGGCCAAGAAGGCCAACAGCATCCTGGCCTGGATCAGGAACTGTGTAACCAGCAGGAGTAGGGAAGAGATGGTGCTCCTGTACTCTGCACTCATGAGACACTGTTCCTTGAGTACTGGGTCCAGCTTTTGGCACCACAGTGTCNAAGATGATAGAAGAAAACTAGATGTAAGGAAAGTGATTCAAAGTCTGCATTGTTCTTTGAGGACAGGCTGAGGGAGCTGGGGTTGTTTAGCACAGGGAAGAGAAGACTCCTGGGATATAGCTGTCTTCTAGTACCTGAAGGAATCCTACAGGAAGGCTGCAGAGGGACTTTTCCCAAGGGGATCCAGTGTCAGAACAAGGGGAATGATTTGAAACTGGAGAAGAGGACATTCAGACTAGATCTTAGGACGAAGTTCTTCAGTGTAAGGGTGGAGAGGTGGTGTCTGCTACCTCCCTGGAGGTGTTCAAGGCCAGGTTGGATGAGGGTTGAGAGGTATTGCTGCCCATGACTGTCCCTTCCAACCTGAGCCAGTCTGTGATTTTACTGCAACGTAACACAGACCTAACCTATCAAGCAAGCTAAAAGGTTTCAGTTCTGAAGTGGTAAGCTGGACAATACAGAAGTGTGTTTCACTTACTGTGTTGTTTTCTAGAAGAGAAGAAATAGTAAGATAGGTGTAAAATTGTTAAAAGCTTCAACATTTAGAGCTAGCAAATGCAGTTCCAGTGGTTTGGCAGCAGCTTGAATTTTAGTGGTTCTGACAGATGCTGGTAGTCCTAACCAAGTTCCAGTGCCTCAAAAGGATGTTTTAAATATCTAACAAAACATGTTTGCATGGAGTTAAAGCTACCCTTTCATATTCTGTACAGTAAGAAGCAAAAAACTCCTTTTATTTTTAAGTAACTTATTATTTACACTGTGAAACCTTTTTTATTTCAACTTAAGACTTTAAAAAGTAGCTTTGGAGAAAAAAGCAGTTTAAAGCAAGTGAAATCAGCAGAGAAGTATTTCACTGCTAAGTCAAATGCTGTTTTGTTTGTACTTGGAAGTACCAAAGCGGTTATGATTTGACATCTTTTTCACTGGTATCATGCTGTCCTCTCCCTCCATCCCCAGACAGATTTTAATCTGATGTGTGTAGTGTTATGGAAAGCAACCGCTTCCTAACACCAAACTGTGATGAGTAACCGTAGCTGTTTCCCTGGCGAGTTATGGGATGGAGTTACTCTCTGTGCAATGACGTACTCTATGAATCAAGGCTGGGAGCCTGAGCTGTGACTTGTATGTGCGTGGGCTTTTGTACTGCAGTGTAGCACTTCTGCTGTTCTGCCCACAGCTGTGTGGATGTGGCTCCTGTTGTTCAGCACTGGGCATCTCCTAGGGGTTAGACGCAGGTTTTCCACTGGGCTTCAGTGAGGGTTTTGAAGTTTAACATTTTATCCCACATGTTCGATGAATGTGTGGTTGGCTTCTGTTTCTATGTTTGTATCAGTATAAAATGCTTTTTGGAATTTTAGAAATTTTCTGCCTATTTTATTTTATGTTTCTGCACAGATGGGAAAGGATTGCCCTTCTTGAACTGTGGTGTACAGGTATGGGCACAGCTTTTTGTTGCAGGCAAACTTGGACATGTATCTGAAGTTAAGCACATGGGAGAGTTTTTTGATTGCTGTGGTTGCTTTCATGCTACTGGTTTGTCTGGAAGAGGGTAACTTCTTGAATGAGTTGCTAATGCTCTAAATAGCACCTTAAAAATCTCAAGGCTGTAAATCATGCTGGGTGTACTTTGGTCAAGCTGAAGATCAGCTAGCATGTGCTAAAGTACAATGTGTCTTATCTTCACCTAGTTATTCCAGAATGTATTAGTCTGTGTTTACTATAGCAAAGAAAGGTGTCTTTGAGCAATCCAGGGAGCACAAGTTGTCCTGTTTGGAGCTGTAGTGAAGGGCTTTTTAGTAAGAAAACAGCCTTGAACAACTGATTCTTCTCATTTTCAGGTAGGAGTTGTTCTTTGAAGTAGTTGCCAGAAAGTTTCATGAGCCAAGGGAAAGTGTGTGGGACCACACCTGTCAGGACACACTACTGAAGTGGCAAGAGACAAGAAGTCCCTGATGGATTTCAGAGCTCTTCAGCAATACTCCTGCAGTAGTACAGCAGTTGTAAAGTGTAGCTTTCAATTTGTTCAGTTCAGTGGATTTTAAGTTTCTTCTTGAGCTTTGGTTAGTGCATGCTTCCTATTCATATTGACAATGCACACCTGCAGAAAAAGATACCTATTTGAAAGAAGCTTGTGATTTGGCACATTAGGAAATGGTTTTTCACTGAAAGAGTGATCAGATTTTGGAACGGGCTGCCCACAGAGGTGGTTGGATTGCTGTCTCTGGAGGTGTTCAAGGTTAGGCTGGATGAAGTGCTGAGTGGCATGATGTTAGATGTTAGGTTTACTTGGTTGGTTTTAGGTTAGACTGGATGATCTTTAAAGTCTTTTCCAGCCTCATCATTACTGTGATACTATGATTAAAGGAAACAGTGATTTTTTTGGTAAATAGGAAGTGATTTAGTGTTTAATGATGGCTTTCTTGTACATTCTTCTGAGCAGACAGAACATTATTTTTCAGACAGGTATTTAAACTTTTAATTCTCTCCTGTATGTGGTGCTTTGGACCAAAGCTGCCAAATAACTGTTGGGTCATATGAGTGTGCTGTTACTATTCAATTAAGAAGCGCTTAAGTGACTTAGAGCATTCTGGCCGTGTGTTGTGTGTGGTGTGGAGTGGTAGCTCCCTGGAATGAATAGGAAGCATCCTACTTCATTGCAGCTCAGTGCACAGGCTTGCATCATGGATCTTCCAAGTGTGAAAACACCATCTTAATGCTACCAGACAATTGTAATTAATAGTGTGTGTTTTTGGTAAATAACTATCATGGTCCAACTGGCTATTTATTTTGTATAGTATCCTTGAGGTCACTTCCATCCTGGTATCCTAGAAATCTTGCAGTGAAACTACCTTCGTGCTTAACAGTAAAAGACGGCTGTGTGTTGTGATCTTACCCTTTACCTTTGGGAAGTGCTTAAGCATGATACAGTGCTTTGAATACCTTTTTCCCTCTTCCTTACCAGTGTATATTGTAACATGAAGGTGAATTTACACACTTATTTCTAACCACTCCAGTAAAAATGGGAGACTCTGATTGTTCTTTAACATCCAAGTGTTTCATTGTGTGTTCTAGGAAAAAGTTTGTTGCCCCTGTCCAAGGGCTATTTGTTTTGTTACATCAGTGTAGAGCAAAACCTCTGGAAGCCCTGTTCCAGGTTTTCACTGGGGCCTGGCTGTTGGAACACATTCCTGCTTATCTCTTTAGGGGATTATTGTTTCCTTCTATGAATTGTGAAATTCTTCCATTCTGATGTGATGGAAGCACTACATTTAACACTGTTCTAATGTTAAATTTAGTATTTTCCATTATCAATTAGAGAGTGGTTTAGAATCTGTGGTACATTGGTAAACCANGTAGTATTTTCCATTATCAATATGACCAGAAGACCACAATTAGAGAGTGGTTTAAAATCTGTGGTACATTGGTAAACCATGTTCATTATGTGTTCATTTGTATTGAGCTGAGTATTTTAGCTTCAGATCTGGAGACAGCGATGTGTTTAGTTTTACACTAAGTGTCACTTCTCTGCCTGTACTTGGTTTCTAACCAGATATATCTGACTTGTGATAATCAAAGCTTTTATGGTAATCAGACAGCATGGATCACTGGACTATGAAGCTGGGTATATTTAAAACAGACCTAGTAATAAAGGTAATTTATCAGGAGTACAACTCACAGTTATTTGTGTCATTCTTGATGCGTAAAACATGGTATAAATAATATTGCTGTCCTCTTTGAGTAAAGTGATGCTAGAGGATGTGTGTGGGGTTTTTTTTTATTATTTTATTAAGCAAATGTGCTACCTGTTTATATTAGTTTGTGAAGGAGGTCTCTGGCCCTTTATTGAAAGGAGTTTTAATAGATAACATACTTTCCCAGTAGCTTCTTCTGAGATTAATTCACTGAACCTTGGTTTTAACAAGCATGCCTCTCTAATCTGGTGTTTCAGGGTCTAAAGTGAACCCTGCTATCCGGTACTCTCGAGAGCTGCTATTATCACTTACAAACTCTGTTACTGGTTGACCAGTGTGTACTATGTTTGACTGACTGGGAGTAGTGGCACATTGTGCACTTGGGTTATCTGTGTTTGCTTTTTCCTAATTACCCATGAAGTACAGGTTTTGCACTAGAAGAGACCTGGTTTGAAATGTCTCTCTTCTGGGTGTTAGAGCAAGCTGGGATGAAGACTCTCAATCAGCATGTTGCTTGGCATGCCAAGTGTCCAACACTCATTTCTTGATGACTAAATTTACCAAAGGCAAAAATTGATTTATTTTGTTTTTTAACCTTCTCCCACCTCCCACCCCCCAAACATTTGTAAGGAAAACACACCAACTTCAACAACAAACTTGGTTTCATCCCCTCCACTACTCAATTAAGATGGCTTTTAATCTCAAGAGAACATACTCATCCTTTAAAATCTCCCTACGGAAGTAAATTGTAGGCTGAGTAAAGCTGTGAAGGAAACGTTCCTGTGGGTGTCACCTTGGTTGTGTGGATGGCTCCAACGCTGGGTCAGTGCTCTGCATATGGATGGCCTTCAGCTGCCCCAGGGATGTACTCAGAACTGCATACTGGTCTGACATGGGTAGAGGGCTCGTGCCCTTCATTGATGTTCATTGGTGAGGAGAAAAACTGGCTTTACAACCATGTGTTGTTATAAGGCAAAGTTGAACTCTTAACACTGGCAGTAAAAAGAGCCTGTTTTACTGGATTGGTTAGATGGCAGCATTGAGGCAGTCAGCAAACATGCCTCCTGCCAGCAGACAAGGTCAGGCAGCCTGATATGCCTGGCTTTATTAGGGTGCTTCCTCAACATCCGCTGCGATCCCTTTTGGCAGTTGATGTGTGACGAGCAAATGAGGTTGAAGTGTCTGATTCTTCAGTACTTTTAACTTTGATGTGCTCTCAGGTGACCTAAACTAGCACTGAGGTAAATGAATGTTCAACTCCTGAGTCTGCTGTCAAAAGAGCAGACTGGTTGTTCATCCTGTAGCCAATAATGTTCAGCTCTGTTGCTTAGTCTCAACACATTTTATATAAAAAATACAAATAAACAGAGTTGTCTTAAAGACATTAAGCTGTGAACTATTTAATAACCTTAGCCTTAAGGTTAGGGCTTCAGTGTGATGGCCAGCAGGTGAATATATTTGTTTGCCCCCAGGAAAATGAGTGAGCTGGTGCTTGACTTTGGTTCAGTCACCATGTACGTTGCCTCACTCTACATCCTCTAACTCATGGCTGGGCAAGATGCAAGAGGGGACTGGCGGTATGAAAGTACATGTGGAGCTTGGGGTCTGGGAGCAGAAGAGAGGAGGAGCTTGGATTTTATGAGGTGTCAGCCTCAGATTGAACATGATGAGAGTAGAGGTGTGCTCACAATCAGGCGTATCTTGCTGTGTCTGTGTGACTGTTCGTAGCACCAGACCTAGCTACCGAAAGGGATCACTGCTGGATTACCCAGTTATTCAGTGATAAAAGAACTAACTTGAGCTGTCACATAAACATAAAATGGAAATAAATATTCCACAAACATTAACTTCTAATGCCTGTCAGTTCCTGCTGTATTGGTAGTGCTAAGACATGACAGTTGTAACTTCTACAATACAGAGATCTCAGTCTTCATGCTGTGTGTGTTATGAGGTGATGTGTTAGGTTGGTGTGTTTGGATTTGATGATGGAATTGTTAGTGTACTAAACGACCTATGTATCACTTTTTTTTATTGGAAGGGTTTTGTGTTTTGTTAACTTGGGGCTTGTTGGTGTTTGTTTTTTTTTAATTAGAAGTCTGGATATAAGGGGGAAAAAAGAACCTTTACCTTGAGGACTGTTAATTCTTGGGATAGGTTGCTTAGAGAAGTGTTGAAGTCTTCCTTGCTGGAAATAATTAAGCTTTGACCTGATGGAATTCTGAAACTCTATTCTAAAACCCTACTTTCAAGAGCAGTTAGACCAGATGATCTCCAGAGGTCACTTCAACCTAGATTTTTCTATGATTCTGTGATCTAGGTCATAGATAGCCATGGTTTCCTAAAATGCTGTTGATAGCTTAATGAAAAGAATATAAATAATTTAAAAATCATAGAATTTCTTCTGCTGAAAATAATTGTAGGAAATAAATTAGTTGACCAGTGCAGAACATCACTGTCATCCCATTGTACTCCGTTAATATGGAGTTAACTCAGTTGTTCCATGTTAGAGGAACAGCTCTAATACTGATGCTCAGTTATTTTTTACTTAGGGGAGAGCAGGATCTAAAATGAGGAAAGTGCTCTGAGCTAGGTTGCCTCCCACAGGATTGTTTGCTGCACATCATATTGCTGAAGTTGTGTTTAAAAAGTCATTTCCTATATAATCAGAAGGCATTTGCCTAGCAATACCAAGCACTTATTTTTTGTTTTATTATAGGTTCTATATAAGTAGTGAATCAGAATGATGAAGGCTGGAAAAGCCCTCCGAGCTCATCCAGGCCAGCCTATGACCTGACATCACCACATCCGCCAGACTGGGGCACTAAGGGCCACAGTCAGCCTGTCCTTAAGGAAAATGCCTGAGTGAAGCTGATGTTATGATTCTCTGTGTGTGTGTGCGTGTGCATGTTTGGAGATGTGTAATGTACACATGGATGGGTATTTTTTGCAGTGGAGATATATGTTTCAGGACACTTAGAGGTAGAAAAATCTTGTGGGTTTTACGTTTGGGATTTGGGGGGGTGGGCAGAAATGGTTGTGTTTTGTTTTTTGGTTTTTTTTCCAAATGGCCAACCACTATAGTTTTGTCCTTCCAGTTTATTGTAGGTAGAATCACCATCCCTGGAGGAGTTTCAAAAGCAAGTAGCTAGAGCACTTGAGGCCATGGTCTATGGGTTATGGAGATGTTGAGATGAGGGTAGCAGCTTTAGCTAACTGTTTCAAATGTTTAATTTTGCATTTTGCTTCGCAGTTAGATAAATCAATATGGGTTTTTTTTTCTGGTGCCAAACCACTTTTAGGAACCATTCTTGAAGTGTGGGAGCAAGATGTTACCCTTGTGCTTGCCTGCTACAAGAGATGTATGCTGTGAATGCTGCTTACTCTTACTTGACTTGTTAGTGTTGGTGAACTGTCACAAACTGTTCAGAGAGCACTGCTTCAGCCCTTACTGTGCTGTCACCTTTCTGTATTGATTGCTAAGTTCATAATTACACAATCAGAGTTACTGAGGCTGGAAAAGCCCTCTGAGCTAATCCAGCCCAGGATTTAACATCACCACATCAGCTAGATAAGGGTACTAAGGGCCACAGCCAGGGTGTCCTTCAACACCTCCAGGGATGGGATCTCTACCACTGCCCTGGGCAGTCCATTTTGGTGTCTGATCACCCGCCAGTGTCTGTGTAGGAGTGTGTGTCTAGCACAGAAAGTAACATGTCTGGGTGGTCACTGTTAGTCAGCTGTCTGTATCCTGCATATTTGAGTTTTATGCTGGAGAAAGAAATGACATCTTCAGCAGTAAGAAAATGCCGAGCAGTTTAATGAGCTGCATCCCTGTGCTCACTCAGCTGTGCAGCTAACATTGTGTGAGGTTGTGTTCAAGCAGTGCTGTCAAGGAAACATTTCAGGCTCAGCATGAAATCATGTGATCTAATATTTATGAAGGGAAACCCACAAAAGGTGCTGGAACTTCAAAGAGCATTTAAAAAAAGCCGAAAAAAACCCCAACAAAGAAAACCACCCCAAATACCCATCTTGTATTTCATAGTAACTGATGGTCTCGCCCTGCCTCTTCATATTTGAATGCTCTGGTGGGAATCTGTATGAATGAGAACATCACTCGTCCTATTAGTTTTTCATTTTCCTGGCTCTGTTTTAGTTCCTTTGAAATGAACTTCACTCATTGTTTTAGAGATACCAGATTCTAAAAACTGCCTTCTAAGACTCCAGATCTCATAAGGATGCCCCCTTTACTATCTCACCTATTTTCAGGTTCCTCCAGTGTCTGCAATGGTGTCATAGCCTTGTGGCTGTTAGCCTCGTTCCAAGCCATCCCATTATATACTCTGTTCATGGAGAACTTCTTTTCATGTCTGGTCTTCTGCTTGTTCTGCTTGAAACCCCAAGAGCCTGCACTAATCATTCATCCAGGTAGCCCTGTCAGTTCTGATTTCTTCTTTCATTTGGACATCATCTGATATAATGTTTTTGAAATGTATGTAATGGGGAGCTGTTTTTTCATGAACACAATGAAAATTCAAAGAGGTAGTGTTCTCTTTGTGATTGTTTCTTATATTAGGATTACAGCTGCGTTGCAGCCAAAGCTCTGCTGTGATGTTCTGGACTTCTTTGTCAGGCAGGTTGCTGTGCTGCTTTGGCTGCTTAGTGTTTACTATCTCAGGGTGGGCAGCCAGCCTACCATTGCAGCCAGTCCCAGATAAAATTGTTCTGCCCCTTTTTCTGTCTACTCCTGCAAATTGTCTTTGCTTTGCAAGGATTCTTGTTCTTGTCATACTGCTTCAGATGGGGAACTGTACGCTATGGCGTGAGTGTACCCCAGGTGGAAGTTAGTATCTAATTAGCTATTTCGGTGAGGTTTGCGCTAGCTTTGACAGTTAATTCCAGGTACCAGTATAGGGTGGGGACTGGCCTGCTGGAGAGCAGCATAGGAGAAAGGAACCTAGGGGTCCTGGTGGCCAGCATGATGACCAGGAGCCAGCGATGGGCCCTTGTGGCCAAGAAGGCTAATTGCATCCTGGGGTGGATTAGAAGGGGATGGTTAGTAGATCCGTAGAGGTTCTCCTCTCCCTTGTAATGGTTTAGGGAGAGAGTCTTAATTGGTTTGGGTTGGTGCCTGTAATTCAAGTACAACATGCAGCTCTCATCAAGAATTCAATGGGCAATGAAGCAAGTTTGCTAAAAAGACAACAATTTATTGAACCCATCACCAATAAGAAAAGGAAAAAACCCTCAAATAAGTAAAAGAATCAAAACAGTAAAACCGAATCTGTATCACAGTGCCTTTACACACACTCTGAGAGAAATGAGAGACAGCATAACACATCAATTTTTGGCCTTAGATGGGAACTCTGGGCAAGAGAGTGTACCCCTAACATTCATTCTGTATTCAGGAATACAGCACAAAATATACGTTTGATGCTTGTGGAGAAGTTCTTTTTTCAGTCCTCATGCAGACATCAGCCCTAAAAGCACCACAATTAACACTTTGAAAATTTGATAATTTTCAAACTATAACACCCGTCTACTCTGCCCTGCTGAAACTACATCTGGAAGATTGTGTCCAGTTCTGGGCCGCTCAGTTCCAGAGAGAGAAGAGATTTCATCCTAGAGCCACAAAGATGATGAAGGGAGGGGAGCCATCTCCCTGATAAGGAAAGGCTGAAGGAGCTGGGTCTCTTGAGCTTGGAACAAAGGAGCCTGAGGGGTGACCCCATGAATGTTGATCAATATGGCAAGGGCAGGTGTCAGGAGGAAGGAGCCAGGATCTGCTCAGTGTCATCCAATGACAGGACAAGGGGCAGCGGGTGTCTGCTGGAACAGAGGAGGTTCCACATCAAGATGAGAAGAAACTCAGTCACTGTGAGAGTGACAGAGCACTGGAAGGGGCTGCCTAGGGAGGTTGTGGAGTCTTGTTTTCTGGAGACATTTAAAACCCTCCTGGACTGTTCCTTTGTAACTGGATCTAGGGGATGCTGCTGTGGCAGGGGGATTGGACTGGATGATCTTCCGAGGTCCCTTCCAATCCCTAACATTCTGTGATTCAGTGACTCCCATTGCATGCTGAAGTTGAATCTCTCTCCTCACTCCCCCCCCAGTTTTTGTAAGGGATAGGAAATATATGTGAAATTTTATGTTTTATAATGGGAAAGTGTATGTGGGAGAAGCCAGAATTTGTACTTTGGATCCGATGATGAGGTGGGGATTGAGTGCGTTCAGCGTGTGTAAATATTGCTGTTGCACCCAGAAAGCTCTTGTGAGCCGGCAGGCCACTTACCTGCTCGTAACAAGGTGTGTTCTGCACTCAGAAAGCAGTTAAGATGAAATAACTTAAAATGAGTGTTTTATACAGGTATAATTTTTAACAGGCAGTCTGGAGTTGGGATCATTACATTTGTTACTGATCAGTCCATCAGCTCAGGAATTAGAGATATCTATAAAGGTTTAGCTTACAGCTTTTGAAACCAAGTCATTCATATACTTTATTCAGGTAGTGAGCTATAATAAGCTTGGCAGCATTGTTTGATTGAAAGATCGTTTTCAAATTAATTTCTCCTGTAAAATTCTGGCAGGGAGATGGGCTGTTGTGTCAGTGATTTGCTGGATCACTTGCTTTAGTCAATCAACTAGTTTTAAGCAAAACCAGCAATAACACAGTCTGGTTCTTAACTTATGCTTGTTTCAATACCTTTCCTTTACAGTGTGGTGTATCGCAGGGCCAAGAAAGAGTACTAAGGAAAGAAAGGGTTAGTGGTTGTGGACTTCTATCCCTCAGCCCACCTGTTTTCTCTAAATTGATAAGGTGCTGCAGTCAACTCCCTTTTCGCTTCTCCCAGCCCTTCCATGCTACATTTTGAGGAATTTACCTGTGATGCATTTCTTCCTGTAGCTGCCAGTGCAAAAGTGCCTAATGGTAGGGAACCCTTGAGGGGAGATACCAGATCTCAGCACTGTGAGCAAAGCTTTCCCTTTTTGCTCCTGTTTAAGTATAAACCAGCAGTGCTGGCTCAGTGCCTGCATTCCTGTGTAATCAGTTGCCGCAGCATGCTGAAGTTACTTTGTGGGAAGTAGATAAATATTCTACCTGCCAGCCAGGAATACAAAAGCTGAAATAGGAAGGATTGTGGAATGTCAGACCTGTTGTGGGGGAGGTGTTTAAAAATCCCTGGCATTGTCTTGTGCAATAATGGATTTGAAACGTAAAAACCAAACCTGCCTCCAAGTTTAAAACTCTGAGAAACAACAGCAGTCAGTTTATATGAGGTGAAAAAGAGAACTATTCTCAGCCAAGGAGACTGTTTAATTCTATAAATTGGGTGAGCCTGGCTGGCTATGGGAGCGTTACCAAGCCTGTAAATACAGGGTTCAAGAGACCTGCATTGCTCTGACTTCATTAAAAGCTCAAACCACTGAGAAAAAGAAGTCTGTCACATTGATAGTTCTGTGACAGAAGGTTTAGCCCTAAAATTGGCTTAAATTTTTTTACTCACCCTGTGATGGCAGACGGGTGTTCTGTCTGCTATGTGGGGAGGTGTGGGGTGCTGCAGGGACCAAGCTAGCTGGCCAGCCAGCAGCTGTGGCTCAGTTCAGCACTGAAACTGCATCTCATCCTGGCTAAGCTTGTGACATTTTGGCTCTTTGGGGGCTGAAGTAAATTAATTTGGTGAAAGGAATGGTCTCTGTGGTGGGGGACACTGTGGTCACTGGCTGCCTGTTAAACTTGTGACATGAGGAAAAAAATTGCCTAACAGGGCAAAACATTCAGAGTTTCTGGTCTGAAGCACAAGGTGTTTAAATGCTGATGGAAAAACAGAAGGCACAGATTGTTTGCGAGCTAGGACATGTTCTGCTCTATGTTCACTCAGGTTTTTTTCCACTGTGTGTAGGAATTCTTTCTTCTTTTAAAGAGAGGACACCTGAGTGTGAACAGGGACTGGAAAACTGTCTTTGTGGGATGCCAGCACTGCTTTTCTTTCATTTCCCTGTTTCAGGCAGGATGAGTGATGTCTGCTCAAAAGGTGTGTGCAATCAGTGCCATTGCAGCTCGTGGCAAACAGCTCAATCTCATTAGACAGATGACAATTTAAGGTGATCTTAGAGGTTCTGAAGTCTCTGCAGCAAGCCAAAGGGGAGTAAAAAGAGGTGTGCTTTGGTGAGCTTAGAATATAAGTTTATCAGCTACTCGTAAACACAGAGGAAGACAGAATGAAAACAGAAAGGGAGTAGGAGCAGAAAACTTCTTACATGACAGTTGTTTCTGAAGTACAGATGTTCACGAGCTGGATTTTCAATGTCCATTTGCTTTTTTATCTTTCAGCCTCGCAGAATCACAGAACTATTGAGGCTGGAAAAGCTCTCTAAGCTGAGCCAGCCCAACCCATGACTGAACATCACCACATCCGCTAGACTAGGGCCACTGAGTGCCACAGCCATCTGTCCTCCAACACCCCCAGAACAATGTATCTGTTAACTTTCTGCTGAAGTTCTTCTCTCCTAGGCCCCTCGCGTGGTCGCTGTGTACATGAACTCCTGCTGATGTGAATATATAGCAGTTATGATCAAGCAGTCAGGAGGGTTTTTTATTACATCACATTGTTTATGGTCTGGCTCTGACCTGCTGGACTTTTGCACCACATTTTCAAGTCCTTTCGTTATTGTGAAATTCCTTCAAGCCAGCTGTTTACTTTTTTAGAAACTTTAGCATCGTATGAATTCACAGAATAATTTAGATTGGAAAAGGCCTTTAAGATCGTAAAGTCCAGCCATGAACCCAGAGGTACCCAGACCTCTGCCAAACCCTGTCCCTGAGCTCCAGATCATCATGACTGTGAAACACAGCCAGGGATGGTGATTCAACCCCGTCCCTGTGCAGGTTGTGCCAAGGCCTGAGAACTAGGAATAATTTTTTTCCTAATTTCCAACCTAACCTTCCCTTGGTGCAACCTGAGACCATTTCTTCTTGTCCTGTCCCTTGTTCCTTATGGGAAGAGACCAGCTCCCCACCCCTCTCCACCCTCCTGTCAGGCAGTTGTAGACAGCAGTAAGGTCTCACCTCAGCCTCCTCTCCAGATTCACCAGCCCCAGCACCCTCAGATGCTCCTCACAAGGTTTGTTATCCGGATCCTTCCCCAACCCTGCTGCTCTTCATTTGTGTCATTTTGGGCTGTCGTGGAGGATAGTTTGAATACCACCTGGGTGTATAAAAAACATGTTTATGTCCTTACATCTGGAATTTGTAACTTTTAAATTCTCTCCCTGCCGTCATTTGTAATGTTCTGGTTGCTGCTGTGTCCCTCCTCACTCTGAAGGAAGAATTGCTGTGGTTAGGTTATTCGATTGTCTTGTCTTTTTCAACAGTTTTCTGTGGTTAACTGCCTGATTGCCAGTGCTTTGTTCCCGATCCCTTTGGGGAACTTTTGTGGCCAAAAGCCTTCCAGCTGAAGTGCTCAGATATGCTCAAGGGTAATGTATTTTAAAATCTTGTGGCAGAGCATGTGTTAGAAAATAAATGAAGCAGAAATGTGCATAACACAGTTCCATAAAGTTCCATGAAGCTGTGAGATTGGAAAGAAAATTCTGGGTGCAAAAAGGTTACATACAGCAATTCCAAAGAGTGTTTTTTAACACAGTTGATGAGGCTGGAGAAGGGACTGGAGGGAAAGCGTAATTAAGAGAGGCTGAAGGAGATAGGAGTGTTCAGCCTGGAGAAGAGAAGACTCGGGGAGGACCTTCTCCCTCTCTACAACTCCCTGAAGGGAGATTGTAGTTAGGTAGTGGTTGGGCTCTTCTCCCAGGCAACTAGAAACAGGATGAGAGGGCAGGGCCTGAAGCTGCCAGGGGAGGGTGAGGTTGGATGTTAGGAAGCCCTTACTCACAGAAAAGGTGATCAGAGTCTGGAATGGACTGCCAAGGGCAGTGATGGAGTCGCCATCCCTGGAGGTGTTTAAGGACAGCCTGGCCTAAGGAGGACAGCCTAGCCGTGGCCCTTAGTGCCCTGGTCTGGCCGTTGTGATTTTCGGTCCTGGTCTGGTCTGGATGACCTCAGAGGGCTTTTCCAGCCTTCATAACTCAGTGATTCTGTGATAAGCTTTTGTCTAACACTTCTTCAACAGAAATGGTTTCTTTCTCTGAAGCCTGCTTGACATGCAGTCCTGTGTGGTGTCAGGAGGCAGGCTCAGCAGTGACCATGAATGGAAAATACTGGGTAACAGTGTAAAACTGTCTAGTGTGTAGGATCAAGAGTTCTGATCAAAGTCTGTCATGTAATTAAGAATTGCTTAATCTGTTTGACTTGGTCGGCTGAGTGGCATTTGCTGTAGAAAACCTTTGTCATAGCTCTTGGTAGCTCTTGTTGCCTGCTCCTGAGATTCGTGAAAGCCATGAAAACTGATTTAGCTAATGTGAGGGCAATATGAGAAGTTTTTAACAGAAATGACAAGCAGATAGACAGTTTTGGTTTTGATAATGGGAGACTTTCTGAAGTTGAATGTGTCTAAGCTTGTGAAGACAGCACAGACTACGGCTTTATTTTATATCTGAATAAATTGATCATACCAGGCATACGATCACTGCTCTGCTCCTGTCGTCCGCACTATTTCTGATACAAGTCAGGATGCCATTGACCTTCTTGGCCACCTGGGCACACAGCTGGCTCATGCTCAGCTGGCTGTTTACTAACATACCCAGATCCTTTTCCCTGGGCAGCTTTCCAGCCACTGCTCCTCAAACCTGTGTTGCTGAATTAAGTTCTTGTGACTCAGGTGCAGGATCCATCACTTACCCTTGTGGGACTTTATACCATTGGCTATGATCCATTGATCCAGCTTGTCCAGATCTTTCTGCAGAGCCTCCCTACCCTCAAGCAGATCAGCACACCCACCCAACTTGGTGTCATCTACAAACTTGCTGAGAGGGCATTTGACACACTTATCCAGATCACTGATAAAGACTGGCCCCAATAGTGAGCCTGATACTTGTGATGGGCTGCTGGCAGGATTGAACTCCATTCATAACCAGCCTTTGGACCTGGCCATCCAGCCAGTTTTTTATGTGGTTAAGTGTATGCACAGCCCAGCCACTGGCAGCCAGTTTCTCCAGGTTCTCCTGTAGGAAAGGAGTTCTGCTGTGGGAAGGAGTCCCAAAGGCTTTATTGAACTCAGGGTTGACAGTGTCCACAGCTTTCCCTCATCCTCACAATGGGTCCTTGTCAAAGAAGGAGATACCACTTGCAGGACTTCACTTTCACAAACCTATGGTGACTGGGCTTGATCACCTGGTTATCTCGTGTGTGCTGCATGATGGCCTCAGTACTTGTGAGACTGCACCTTGAGTTCTGGGTCCAGCTTTGGGCACCACAGTATCAGAAGGCCATTGAAGTGCTGGAGCAGGGCCAGAGAAGGGCAGCTAGAGGTGTGGAAAACAGGCCTTGTCAGGAGTGGCTGAGGGAACTGAAGTTGTTTAGTCTAGAGAAAAGGAGGCTGAGTGGAGACTTCATGGCTCTCTACAACTACCTGAAAGGAGGTTGTAGTGAGGCTGGTGCTTGTCTCTTCTTCCAAATTACTAATGATAGGTTGAGGGGGAAATGGCCTCAGTCTGTGTGTAGGGGTTTAGATTGACTCTTAGGAAGAAGTTCTTTCCTAAGAGAGTGGTTGGGCACTGGATCAGGCTTCCCAGAGAGGTGGTAGAGTCACCATTCCTGGAGGTGTTAAAACTGAGTAGCTAGAGCACTTGAGGCCATGGTCTAGTAGTTGGGGAGATGTTGAGATGAGCTCTGGATTTGATGATCCTGAAGGTCCTTTCCAGCCATGATGATTCTGTGACACTTAGAATGATCTGCTCCATGACCAACCTGATGCTTTTCTGGCAGTATCAGCTAAGTTTTATCACAGCAGCTTCTCAAAAGTGGAAGTTGTATTTATGTCTTTACACCAGAGGTGGTAGAGCCTAATGTTGACCTCCAAGCCTAGTAAGTAGTTTGACATTTGTGTAGGCAACTGCTGGTTTAGTTTAAGGAGTTTTTTTCCTCTGGTTTTAAATCCGTCAAGGTAGTATGGGTTGTTTCTGGACTGCTTAACTTGTCTTGCACAGTGGATGTAGTAAACCAGCAGCATTTCCCCTATAGAAGTGTATTTTGGATCATTTGTTGTAATCAGTAGAGAAGAGTTTGGGTTACTTGGTTTTCAACATCCCTTCATGAATCTGTGACACAGCTCATAAACATGCTTCTGTAGCACACCTTTTGTTCAGCATGAGAATTGCCACGATGGTTCTCATCTGTCCTACCAGAATTTCCTGAACTACAGCTTATTGCCTCCTAATAGAATACAAGGTCTTACTGTCTTTAGTTTTTGTTAAGGTCGTTCATTTGATACCTGAGGGTTTGGGCTATTTTAGTAGCTTGCCATTGTAAAACTCGCCTGGGAATACTTACTTGGTATTGAAAATGGGGAGGTGGATGTTATTACATATAAACTGTTGCATGATTTGGTGACCCAGCTGCTGTAGGTGTGGACATAGCTTTGGGTTTGGTTATTTGATTTTACAATGAGGCACTTAGTTTTACAAAGATGTTTCCTCCATGTGCTTTTGTACTTCAGTCTGTGCTGTAGTCTGTATGGGAAATATCAGTAGTTGGCACTGCAGTGCTCATCTTCCACTTTGACTCTTTCTCCTGTTTTCCCACTCTTCAGGGTTGTTACAAATAACGTTGTAAAGCGGAGGCAGGTGAACTGTGACAGCCAATAATTTCTAATTTAAGTTGATGCAAATAGCTCTTGCAGTTTTCTTTTGTCTCACTGTGTCATTTCACGCTAAGAGAGGTGCTAGAGGAAGCTGTAGAGTTCCTGAATACTTCGATTAGTGTGGTACAGGAAATGGAGCAGTGAGCTGTTATTGTCCTGAGCACGCTGGCTTAAGATGCTATGTTATGAATGGGTTTTAAAAAATAAACTTTATAAAGGCCTCTTAGGCAATCAACACTCACCGCTGAAAATGTGAGGGTGTTATCAGTGTGTCTCATTTTTATCTATAATTTATCGTTCTTGGACAGTGTAAGAAGCAGCTCTCTGCTACTACTTCACGTTGCTTTTTCCTTCCATTTTTCATCTGTTACACGTTCTGTATCCAGGAGATGTATCTCTGTCCTAGTGCTAATCCAGGGTCAAACAGTAATGTTTCGTGCTGTGAAAGAAAAATCATAGAATCATCATGGCTGGAAAGGACCTCCAGGATCATCAAGCCATCCCAACATCTCCCTAACCCCTAGACCATGGCCTCAAGTGCTGTATCATTTTTTTTTTAAACACCTCCAGGGATGGTGGCTCCACCACCATCCTGGGCAGTCTGTTCCAGTGCCATATAGGGTCCTGGCATGGCTTAGTTCTATGTGTGTAAACTTGTCATGAGCAGATTCACACACCCAAAGTTTGAGGGGTCATTCTTATCATGTGGTCTCATCTTTTGCTAGTGTGACCAAAGTATTTTCCTCATCTACTGCATTAAAGGATGCTTAAGAACCCAGCTGCTGAAACTGATGGTCAGTATTGTTATTCTGCCAGTTAGCTCTTTTAGTATTGAATTAAGGTTTGGTTATCTGATTTCAAGATTGCGTTTTCAGATAATGAGTCTTGCTGTTGAACATGTTGCTAGAGGCTGGGACGATTTCTTTTCCCCTATGTATTAGGAACATGATTGTGTAAAGAATATGACCGCTTTGGCCAAATAAGCTCCATTAACCTATACAGGCAGACTGCCTGATCAACAGCCAGCCAGTCTGTTACACATTATTGCTAACCCGTCTGTGTCCTCTCCAGTCTTGAGAGCAAGAATTGTTACTGTGCCTGAAGCTGTGCATATTTTAAGGTTTTCCGGGAAAAATCTATAGGATGCAGGCAAAGCAAACCTTTCTAAAAAAGAAGGGAAGAGAAAGAATGATCTCAGCAAAGTTCAGATTGTATTGGAATGAATATATCAAGTCTTTGTGCATTTATTATATACAAGTATTCCTCTTTAAAGCATAACTAGTTGATGTTGTGTCGTTTACACTAGAGATAGCAGAACTGCACTAGCAGTGGGTGCATTATTGTGCTCTCTGGCTTGTCTGTAGCAAGGATCTGCAGCTTAGTGTGATCCTGGAGACACGTCAGTCAAGACAGTGTAAGGATAGAACTAAATTTCGGGCTTAATTTCTCTCCATCCAGTTCCTCCAATCCAAATTTGACATCCATGTGTGTTCTTGTTTTCTCTTGAAAACACTTCACAGTATGAATTGAACAGGGATAGGTTTACGAGCTAATTAAGCAGCTGTGTCAAGGGGAAGACAGCTAGGCTCTCATTGGAAATGTAGAAAAGATGAAGTGTTAGTGAAAACAAAAGCTGGTTTTCATGGGCGTAGGGTTAAACTGAAGTCTTCTATTTGGAAAATGTGGATGAGAATTTACCCATTCTTCAGATGCATCCATGGTAGATATTGTTTTGAAGTATAAATAACTGAACTACATGGGAAGAATAATGAGAATATGGGTAGCTACAAACATTTCAAGTTCACCATGCTGTTTTCTAAACAATAATCGAGGAGCTTATTTTACCAGCAGGTAGGGAGAGCTGAAGGGATCTCATGTATTGGTTCTCTTAGGGCTATGCCAAGCCCTATTTAATTTTTCATGTCTTTATATTACCATTTACTTTATTTCATATATTTTAAATAACACAGCAGACAGCCATAAAGTAGAACTGCTGAGAGGATACATGTCTGTAGTACTGCATTTTCTCCCTTCATTGTCAGGGAAAGTGGGTTGGAAGCACTGTCCTTTCATAAATGACATTCCCACAGATTCTGCAATATTTTTGATTTTCAGGAGCCCAGCATGGTCCTGTACATTTTCATTCATGACTAAGAAGAAACTCTAAGTTTCTGTGAAGAAAAGTATTAGTGTAGTAGTGTGTAGTGTTGTGGGTCCTTGTCTAGATCCGCACACATCCCGCCTGCATCGCCATTAACATTGTGGGTCAGAGACTCAAACTATTTCAAGAAAGAGGTTTTAGCTCAGGCATCAGACACAAAGGGAAGCTTTAACAAACCCACTGACAAATCTGCAGGCAGTGAAACAACTGACTCAGTTTGGGGAAGAAAGGCACCCAGACATTTTATTCCACTGTCCCAACCACATATCAGAGAAAGCTAGCCCCATGAATTACAGACACAGACACATGGAGTTTTGTCACACTGCTCCTACACTACACTGAGATGAAATGTCCAAAGCATCCATTATGTATTGACAGCTCCTGCTTCTTTCTGAAATCATTGTGGTTGTCTGACTTTGGTCTCAATCTTCATTAATCTTCAAGATTCAGAATTCTTACAGTCTCTCCAGATCCAGGCCAGTCTTCCTACTCTCCATAAATTTTCTTCAGGAACAATTCTCTCAGCAGCCATAACAGTTTCTCTAGGTGGTAGCAACGTAGCTCCCAACAGTTCAAGATGGAAAGAAGTGAAGAAGAAGGCAAAAGTCACCAAGGGCAGAGAAGAGGAGGGAGTACGGGGGCAGGCATTTTCTTTTAAAACTTTAAAAACTCAATCTTTAAGCTTTTATGCAAAGAAGACAGAAATTAAGATGACAGATTATTTTCAGCTTTTAAAGCAGAATAGGTACTCCCCTACTAGAAAACCATGAGTGCACCAACTTGCAGGAGTAGAAATTCACAGATTTCACAGAATTGCTCAGCTTGGAAAAGACCTTCAAGATAATAGAGTCCAACCTCCTCCCTGGGCAACCCTCAACAACCCTCACTG
>VZRI01009694.1:198708-217807 GCA_013397515.1 Upupa epops
ATGATTTTCCTGATAGCCAACCTCCCCCCCTGCCCCCCCCCCCAGCACAACTTGAGGCCGTTTCCCCTCGTCCTGTCACCAGTGAGAAGGGACCATTCCCACCCTCACTATAGCTACACCTTCCTCCTGTCAGGTACTTGTAGCCAGCAATAAGGTTTTCCCTCAGCTGTCTTTTCTTAATACTAACCAGCCCCAGATCCCTCAGTCACTCCCAAAAGGGATTGTTTTCCAAACCCTTCACTAGTCTTGTTGCCCTTCTCTGGATGTGCTGCAGCCCCTCAATATGCATTCTGTATTGAGGTGCCCAACACTGCCCTCAGTACCCAAGGTAGGGCCTCACCAGTGCCCAGCACATGGGAAGGATCACCTCCTTAGACCTGCTGGTCACACAATTTCTGATACAAGCCAGGATGCCTTGGCTTTCTTGGCCACCCTGCTGGCTCCTGTTCAGCTGGCTGTCAGTCAATGCACCAAGGTCCTTTTCTTCCAGGCAGCCAGTGAATTGGTGGTGACAAATTACTTCTTTTTGAAAAAGAATAAATGCATGGTTGTTTTCACAGATTCTATGCAGAAGATGCTGAGTACCCACTCAGCAAATCCCTTCTTGGTTTAATTCCTTAGTAAAAAACCCACAGTTATGGTACCAGTACTGAGATTCAGGTCCTGAGTTTCACTACCAATGACTCCTAAGCAATTTGGAAAGCATTTAAATGCTGGTGTGGAGGGGCTATTGTAAAGTCAGGCTTCAGTGCAGAAGGTGAGGAAAAGGCATTGTTTTTGTTCATCAGTTTTGTTCTGCTTGGCTGCAGTGTTACTGTAGGAGAAGTCATGCAGAACCAGACCTGTCCAGAGCCGTGTTCAGTGTGTTTGGAAAACATTAACTTCTTCCTGTGGCTGTATTTTATTTGTACGTGGTCTGATGTGGGGGTGGAATTTATACCTTGAAGAGAAAAGAACCGTGTTACCGGGGATGGTGTGTTCTTTGTTTTTTAATTAAGCTGTAACTCCTGACTTTCTGTGTTTGAGATGCTTATTTCAGGGAAAGAGGAATATCTGTTAAATCACTCACTTGTTGCTGATGTATGAATTTGTCTTACAGATCTCTGTGGGTTTGGTTTGTGACTTAAGCCTCTGGCCTAAGGCTGCAAAGCAGGAGCTGGGTTTTGCATGTACTGCTTGGTCCTGGTTGCCCAGGGCTACAGGCTTATACCTGATCCTTCCAGAGATTTCGATGACCCTCTGCCTCTGCTCAAAGCTGTTGCCAGTTGCTCCATGCATTTCATGTACCCCTGTATATTGCAGAGGGGTTGATATTCTCAGTATTAGAAATGATCTGACAGACCACCCAAATCTTTGATACAATATGAAAGATCTATTGGTTGCGGAAATAAGGAATGAGAAAGCGGCACTGGGTGTGTGGGAAGTTAGTCACTCCAACACGCACCCTTATAGTTAAAGGCAGCAACATTTTATACCTTATTTCATACATATTATCACTTCANCACGCACCCTTATAATTAAAGGCAGACATTTTATACCTTATTTTATACGTATTATCACTTCAAATGATCCTCTCCTATCGATCTTCTCTTTGTTCACATCTGTACTTCTTGGTGAGACCCCAGATCCAAAGATGAGGTGAGAGACAGTGTTCTTGGCCTAATCTTAATTAACAGTGACTAGCTCCCCATACATTGCACAACACTGTGCAGGTCTTGGATTGCTCAGCCTCCCCCCATCCTGTTTTGTTTACTGTTTGTCCTGCCGAGTTTCACTGTTTACTTTGTTCAATAGTTTTCCACAATCACAAGGGGGATACTGTTTTTACCTTGAGACAAATCATAACATCTCACATCAGTATATTTAAAATACAATTGTAACCACATGTTAGAAACGGAAGAAAAATAGTAGAGCAGGTGCTAATCACTGAGTGGTTCACCTTTTTGCTCGCAGTCATTTCCTCACAGACTCCCTGAGCACACAGCCCGTTAGGCTGGCACATGCAGAATGAGTGAGGCTGGTGCTCATGGTGTCACACCTGTAAAACGGCTCCTTAGGAGCTTACTGTCTGCTGAGTGGTGCTGAAGGCCATGTCAGTGCGAAGAACAGAGTCTGGCTTTTTCTTCTCCAGACTCCTAGCTGGTGGCAGTTTCCTGGGGTTTGAGGAGGCTGTTTGAGCTCCAATTGACTAATGGCTGTAGGGTCCAAACGCTTGGTTCTTTATCCTGGCTGTGGCACAGTTCCTGTGGTTAGCTGGCAGTGTCAAGAGCAGCCTCAGCAGGGGCTGTTTGCACACTGTAAACACAGCCCGTGAACTCTTGACTGTCACTGGTTTGATTCTACATAAAAATTGAAAAATGAAGGGATTGCGAGTTTATATTTGTGAACTCGATATCAATTGGTCACACCAGCAGGTCTGTATTTACAGAATCGGAGAGTTACTAAGGCTAGAAAAGCCCTCTGAACTTACCCAGCCCAGCCCATGACCTAACATCACCCCGTTGGTCAGGTCAGGGCACTAAGGGCCACAGCCAGGCTGTCCTTCAACACCTCCAGGGATGGGGACTCCATCACTGCCCTGGGCAGCCCATTTCAGAGTCTGATCACCTTTTCCATGAGAAAGTGCTTCCCAATATCCAGCCTAACCCTCTCCTTGTGATGAATTTCTGATTTATTATTGCCATTGGGGCATCCAGTACATAACCTGAAGCTATTATAAAAGTGTAGCTGTAAATAACTAGCCTTAAAAATGATTGACTTTAATCTAAACCCAAGCACATCTCTCATTTTGTAATGAAATGTTAATTAGTACTCATAGCTTCTGTGCATGTGGGGGAAAAGCAGGTAGCATGTTTAAGGCATGAGCAAGAGCAGGTGAGAGTCACTGGGAAGCATGTGTAAGTTTAGTAGTATCAACATGTATTGTACAGTCTTCTCCAGAACATTCACAGTTCCCTTGATTCTGTGAAAAAATTCAAACCAGGATTTCATCGTTGTCATGTACAGCTTTAGGGTGACATTCTCGTCATCCCTCATGTCCAGCATTCAACAGAGAGACCTGGGCTTGAGGTTAAGAGAGTGATGTGTGTTTTATCAAGAGTGGCAGTTGAATTTCATGGGGAAATTGATATGTGAGCGGAGAATAAATGTCAGGGGGTTAAGTTATGAAAACACAGAGGACCTACAGCTAGCTCATCATGTGTACCTCACGTATGGGCTAGGTTATCCAGGTGTCGTGCTGAGCTCCCTGCAGAGAGGGATGCTGGTAGAAAATGGAGCTGTTTACTTGCTTGTGCTGCTCAGCAGAGCTGGTTAACTAAAAAGCATCCATTTCTTCAGTCAGGTTTATTTTTTCATGGCTATAAGAGTTTGGTTTGTGTGTGTGTGTGTTTCCTGGGTAGGAAGTATAATTGTTATTGCTCCTGTTTTATCAGCGTCTGTATGTGAAGCCTGAACAAGTGAGTAGCAAGATCTGGCTGTATTGTAATCTTAAAAAAAACAATGCTGTGCTAGACAGTGATTAGGATTAGCTGTTAAATTCCCCACGGTCTCCAGTCATGGTGTATCCTACAGCACACGCTGCATCACTTCCCTGGAGCAGATGGGATGCTGCATGCTGGAGGCTCTGGGATCATTACCCTCTGTTGAAACCTAGCTAAGGAGAAAGAGATCATGCTTAGCCAGAGGGAATGATGAAAACATTGGAAGCATTGAGAGTGGCAGAGGGGAAGGGTTGGGAATATGAGCAGAAGGGTCAAAGTGTGGAGAAGTCCATTTGCTCCAGGAGCTTTAGATATTGTGGTGCCTACTGAACCCGGAAGGCCAGGCTGGCAAAGCTTTGAATCTGGCTACCAAACCCTTATTTTTCATCTAGTGGCTGTCTCACAGAAAGACTAACTTTCCCCTTTTACTTATGAGTGGATCAATAGGTAGGGAGCTATTTCTGCAAACGAAAAGGGAGGAAAGGGCAGAAAAGACTGTGCAGTATAATTCATGTAGTTACCTGGCTTTTGGTAAAACATGGTGCTGACCAAATGCTTTAAAACCTGGGTGATGAACAACTATAGAATGTGACATCTTCATGCGTGAGGCTTTGTTTCCAGTAGTAACTTGCCTTCACCTTTTGGTATGTCCTTGGTAATTACATAACTGTATGCTTTATTTGGCAGCAATAGAAAACCCCGTTTGTGGATTAAAAAAATCTTAGAAGAAATATACTCTGCTTTAACTGCAGTGTTTATCAAGAACAGTTTCAAAGCAGTAGGAATGTATAGTAGTTTACATGGAAATACAGTTCAGAATTCACCTAAAAATCACTTTTTCCCTCCCTACTTTAATAACAAAAGAAAACAAAAAAAACCCCTCACCAAAACCAAGCCCCAAACTCATGAAAGAGTGGGACAGTACTGTTGCTCCTAGGAAATTCTGCTGTGTGAGTGAAATAAATTAATCTTGGCAACTGCCAGATTTGGTTTGAGAAAACACATGGTAGAAAATAGCAATAGCCAAGTGCAGTTTTGTGTGTGACTTCTGAGTTTTGTGTAAGCAGGGTGTTGTCGCAGCTACTCCCGGTACAGATGACACACCATTACGCAAGGCTGGCTCGCTGTGCTGCTCTGTTGCCTGCGATGCTGTTTGCAGTTGTGTATCTCATGGCTCTTCATGCACTTTGCATTTGCTTGTTGTTGTGATGCATGAGTAGATATGATGTTTCAGAACTTGAACGTATTTTGTTCTAAATCTTTTTACCTGCTTGAACCATAAAGAGCCAGCCTGTGTTTTAAGGCAGAGACACAAATTAGGGGACATTGCAAAACAGCCCTGACACTGGTCCTGTATAGCCTGGCCAGCAATCTAGGGACCATGCGGGTTATGTAAGTCTGTGTAGCTGGCCTCTAATAAGTGTGGTATGATTTGGTAATTGGTATGGTAATTAACCTGGAAAACTATCCCCTGCTTCGCTTCCCAGCTGGCTTTGTGTGCTGGGAAGTTAATTGGTAAACTGAGCTACTGATGAGAGCTTGAAATGTTTGCAAGCTTGGTTGTGTTTAATTCAGCTCTTATTTTCATGAGTGGCTTTTCCCCTCCTTTTTGCTGGGGTTTTCTCCTTTGAATTCTCTGGTTTGGGATTTGTTTTTAACTTTTTTGGTGTTTAGGTGTTCCATCTCCAATGGAACAGTTGTCTGTGGCATGTTCTGGGCTATAAATTTCTGGCTTCATGAATTTATGTATGCTGGGCTGTAAAATATTGACATGCTTTCAGTGCTTGTGCTACTCGTCTTACATATGGTGTTTGTGTGTATCTTACTCAGATGCAGCATCATCTGCATCAACTCCAGACTCTTGTATGATAAATGCAAAAATATAGAGAGAAATACAGAAATACACGGAAATATATAGGATCTGCACTAACTCCAGACTGTTTTGTTGGAGTAAAGAGGATTGTTTATTGTAGTGAAACTTATATAGTAGATACAGAAATGTATAGGAAATCTGTAAGGGGCGAACAATTATATAACTTCTGTCTAAGAAGCATTTGTTACTATGGCTTTTTGGGGTGAAATGAGGTCTTGATGTGGGTTTCTCTGAAAAAAAGAAGAAATTAATCATAGTGAATTATAGGGATGGTTATTAAACCTGATTTCTGTTTTATAGGTTATTCAGCAATAGTTATGAACTCCCGTTTACGAGCCTTAGGTGGGAGGATAAACAACATACGAGCATCAGAACTACCAAAAGAAAAGACCCGCTCAGAGATAATCTGTAACGTCCACTTTTTGGATGGCTCAGTGCAAAGCTTCAAAGTCAATGTAAGTTTGGAAAACACATTTATTTATTTGTCTTTTAAATACATAGAAAATTGTTTAAAAGCTGAATGTGGGACCCTGAGGTATGGGATTTCCAAAAGATGTTGAAGAAGTACTTTTGCCATTACAAATCACATAATTCCTGGTTACAAAATGGATTTATAAAGTGCTATTTCAATTTTTTTAAAGTCAGCAGACTGAAATTACATCATAGCATGCAGATCGTATCTGCAAAGAGGTCTTCTGTATGATACTGGGAAGTCATGAAGTAGATCTGGTGATCAGCAATGAATAAGCAATTAATATTTAAAGGGAACTCCCAAATTAAAATGTGCTCCTGGTTTTCTGCCATCAAAGGGCTGGTAGTATGAAAAGGAGGTATGGGCAGTTCCTGTAGCCATGCCAGGTAATGTAATGCAAAGGTGATGTAAACAGTGGAAACATCAAGACTCAGTAGTAGACAGTTCTGTTTAGTCTCCTGTGCTGCACTGTAGTCTCTCTAGGAACAGAGGGAAAGAGGATTCTGCATTTGTTGCTGTATTTTATTCTGGTTTCTAACATTCAGTACTCAGTTAAGGTATTTCCTTTGTTTTCCTTTAAAAATTTACTTCTTAATGGATTTTCAGTGTAATTATCTGATCATACAAAAATCTCTCCACCAACCTCTGGACTACCCTCCTTGAGGATAAAGCTTTTTGGCCTGGAAGCTACATTGTAGGGTTAAAGGTTGGACTTGATGATCCTATAGGTCTTTTCCAACCTAAATGTTTCTGTGATTCTGTGATCTTAAGAGTATGCAATGCTTTTGTATTAGGAGATTCAAAAACTTCACCTAAAAACTCTTATTTCCTTAAGTTGTCTTTCTTTTTTTAACTTTGTTGGATATTTATTGAAATAGAAGGTAAATGATATGATTTTCATTCTTATGTGTACAGAATTTGTCTCATACATCTGTGTAAGCTCTATACATGTACATGAGGATATGTATGTGAGGATACGTGTACATGAGGATATGATGTTGGGGAGTGGGACACAAGGAGAGCTGGTGTGCAGTTTCTGTGACTAGCTTAATTGGTCTTTCCCCTGCACAAGGGTCTTTGAAAAATTAGGAGCTGAAAGCTTTTGAAGTCCATGCATTGGGTCTCTGTTAGTCTGGGAATTGAGCACGTGCTGAAGGGAAAAGTTCAGCTCTGAGCTGATTTCCCCCACTAGCCTGGTTGTGTTGCTTCAGAGAAACCTTTTCACATCAGTGTTTTTCTTCTGACTGGATTTGGAGAATTGGAATGGAACAGGATCACCTCTCATAAATCATAGTGTATAGTGGTTTCACTTTAAAAGAACTTGAACTTAAGAGTGGAGGATTCAGGCTGGGAGTTCTTCCAGGTTGCATGTGTGGTAGTCTAATGGTACCTAGTTGTGATTGATCAAGGTTCTAAGTATCTAAGGATGTGTATTAGACTTTGAACGGATACTAGGCTGTTGTTTGTGACTAGTATGATTAATGTTCATTGACAGGGTTATACTACTTTTCTGCCACAGATAATGGCAAAACTGAATATGTAGAGCTTGGCCTTGATTCATTCTAGAACTACCTGAGAGGAATCTATAGAGAGGTGAGGGATGGTCTCCTCTAACAAGTGACAAGACAAGAGAACATGGCCTCAAGTTGCACCAAGAGAAATTTAGGTTGGATGTTAGGAAAAACTTTTCTATTGTAGGAGCCATCAGGCATCAGAACTGGCTGCCCAGGGGAGAGGGTTGAATTGCCATCCCTGGAAGTGTTTATAAGTCATGGAGATAATGAGTTTAGAGACAGGGCTTGTGGTGGCCTTGTCACACTTGGGTTAATGGTTGGACTCAATGAACTTAAAGGTCTTTTCCAACCTAGATGATTCTGTGATTCCATTGCACAAGTTGAATTGGACACTCCTCCCATTCAAATGACAACAGACAGAGAAACACTGAGCTTTGCCTTGTTGCGTAGCCACTGTCTGAATACAGAAGTGTTACTGCAAGAGGATTTTTCTTTCAAAGTTATAAAGGGGTTCTAGAGAAAAATAACATCAAAGAAAAGAAAGCTGAGAGAAATTTGCTTTGATTTTAAGCAGATAGGTATCCCTGAACTGTCTGAAACTTCACTGGCACTGCACAGATGCTCAAGGCTAGTGAAATTTGATGTGTGTTTAAATTTAATACAAAACTGGTGGTTTACATAATTTAAACTCAGAAGCTATTGACATGCTGAAAAGAGCAATGCTGTGAGTACTCACAAAACAGTCCTATAGGTTCTTGTAAAGCATTTGTAGTAAAATGCAGAGATGCAGAACCATTGGATCAGAAGGTTTTCCCACTGGTTGCAAGAGCTAACCTGTCCCTGAATGTCAAACCAACTGCTGTACAAAGTTTCAGGTTGGCAACAAATATTCACTTTTATATTGAGGCAGGTCAGTATTTTCTGCTACTGGAGAACAGTGCAACAGTAATTAAGAGATTTGATGACACCTCTGGGGACAGTAAGCAATTGATCTGACCTACAGCAGGTTTGTTACTCTTAGCCCTTTGTGGAGCCTGAAGGAAAGAACCAAGGGAGTGGAGTTAGAACTGGAATGATTAAGACAACACGTGTCTTAGCTTTAAATCATTGTTGATGCAGAGGAAATGCACATGGTCTAAGCATTGTGGGCTTCTGTAAGTGTTTTGTCTGTGGCCTTTATATAAGAAAACACTTTTCTGAAGGGTATAGAATCTCACAGAATTACTGAGGCTGGAATAGACCTCTGAGATCATCAAGCCCAGCCTATCTCAGAGTTATGCAGTGGCTTAAGAGGTGGCAGTGGAGCTTGCTGAGAAGATGTTAAACAGTGCAAAGAGTATTGATGGAGTTCTCAACTGTTTAATTTAGTTAATGTTTTGATACTGAATGTTTTCCAGTAAACAAAAAATGTAAAGTTTGAGGCATTATTGACAATGAAAAGGATACCAGCATATGAGGTAATGGATAACAAGGTATAGTCACAGTGAGGGGAATCAGTAGTGTAAACTAGTAGCTTTGGTGAGATGAGGTAATGTGGGATTTTAAAGCTCAGTTTTCAGTTGCAAACAGTAGAGGAGCATGGGTAGTTTGCAGGCTCATGTGTTACTGCTCTGAAAAAGGTGTTGTTCTGTACCACAGGAATCCTCAGCCACTGTCAAGGAAACATTAATAGTGTTGGTCTTAGCATTGGGGCCACCCTCCGGGGAATGTCACATGTACATCCTGGTGACTCACAGGCAGAAGAGGGCAGATCCAGGCAGGCAGGCATGGAAAGTAGAACTAGGGTACTCCAAAAAGGTCTGGACCTAAGGAAAGAAAACACTCTTCTGTTTATTTCACCTAAGCAAATTCTTGCATGTTCTGAGTAACAGCATCATGTGAATACATAAATTCCAAGGATAGAGTTAATAAAAGAGCAAAAAATGAGCTGTGTGTAAAATTCAGTGTGGAAATGAAAGTGTAGCACTTGGTGCAAGCTCACAGACATACTGGGACTAAAGGACATAGGCTAATTGTTGGTGGGTGACTATTAGAGGTTAATTAGGGAATGATGACCTCAAACAGCACACGGCAGGCAGTAGGTATTGAGTCTGAACTGAGACTCAATTTGCAAAAGCTTAGGTTGTGTTTGAGGTTATTGCCAGAAAGGAGGGGGTAAAGCTCTTGCAGAGTGACAAAGACATGTCCTGTATGTTGTTCTGTCCTCTTCAAGTGTCATTTTATACCACTTATTTTGTAGTAGTTAACAACCTGAGGAGGATAACTTGTCTGTTTCCCCATCCACTCCAAAGAACTAAGAGTCTTCAGAGTCTTCTGCAATTCTTAGGACAGCATATCTTGATTTGATTACCCCAGCTCCTAGTCTGTGCTTGACATCCTATCACAAGAAGGCTGCAGAGGGACTGTTTCCAAAGTGGAGTGATAGGATGAAGGGCAGCGGTTTCATATGAGAGAAAGACAGATTGAAATGGACTGTTAGAACATGTTCTTGAGCAGGATTGGGGTTGAACACTGGAACAGGCTGCCCAGGGAGGAAGGTGAGGTCCCATCCCTGGAGCTATTCAAGGTGAGGCTGTCCAAGGCTCTGGGCAACCTGTGTCCCTGCTCACTGCAGGGGGTGCTGAACTAGATGACCTTTTGAGGTTCCTTCCAACCTGGGCCATTCTAGGATTCTGTGATTAAAGATAATGAAGGGGTTCTGTCTCTTGAAAACTGTGTAGCTTACTAGAAATGAAACATGACTGATTTGAATTCCCTAAATGTAATAGCAGATTGTTGTGGCACAGGCCAAATACCATAGGTGTTACTTATGACTGCTTTGAATATGAATCTTTGGCCTATCCAAGATAAGGGGAAGTGTGTTTCAAGGCAGATTTAATGTATGTTGTGTGTGGTTATGAGGTGGTTGATACAAAGCTTCTACAAGTTTAGAGTAAGGATTGGTAGACAGATGAAATCAGTGGCAATTTCTTAGGCTGCTCAGGGGTGTCATGTAGTCTCCTTCTCTGAAGATGTTCCAGACCCTCCTGGATGTGTTCTTGTGTGACTTGGTCTAGGTGATCCTGCTGTGGCAGGGTGATTGGGCTAGATGATCTTTCAGAGTCCCTTCTGATCCTGAATGATTCTATGATTATTTTCTGGGTGGAAGCAAACCAAATCTTTTAAAATTCTTCAGATTATCTCAAGAGCTTGTGTAACCACAACAGAACAGGCTGTAGTGGAAGGTGCATAGGTTTGTTTTACATCACTGTAGGAAGGCAGGAGCTTTTTTAAGAATATGTTACTGTAGCACTTGATAGCGTTAAGGACTTAGTTCTAATGCCTGGTTTAGCTAAGTGGTGTTCATGTCATTTTGCTCTCTTCCTGTGGCAGTGGGGAGTAAAAATGGATTGTGTTGTGAAGCACATGACACATGGTTAATAGTGCTGCATGCGGTGGTTGTGGGCTGTACTCAGATGAATGTCAGAAGGTGTGGTAAGCATAGCTGTTCTCTTTACAACTGGACCTTGGAACTGCTTGTGTGCAAAATGGCTTGAAGATTGGGTTGCGTGAGCTGTATGGTAACTCCATTTATACGGCTGAAAACCAATCCAGGTAGCTCATAAAGCCAGGGAAACAGATTCTTCTTGAGGAGAACTTTGTAGAATAGGGTTAATGGTTGGACTTGATGATCCCAAGGGTCTTTTCCAACTTGAGTGATTCTGTGATCTTTGTGAACCTTAACAACTGAAGACTTTAACAGTTCAGAGTGACTTTTTGCAGTTAGGTTAGATGTCTGGAGTGAGTGCTGGTCTAGGCAGTAGGGAAAAACCTTTGTAGTTTTCATACCAGAAAGCAAGAACTGGAGTTGCAAAATAGCAGCATTGGATAGAAAATGTGAAGAGGAGGAAAGTAAGGAAATAGCAGGTTTATAGGTGGAGGACACTAGTACCACCTCAGAAGTTGTATTTGGGCTTGGTAGACCCATAGCAACAGTGTAAAGAGAGCACTGTGGCTTATGTAGTTGAGAGCTTGCTTGATTTTTCAGGTAGTTGAGAGCTTGCTTGATTTTTCAGGGATGCACTGCAAAGGTTCAGAGATTCCTGTTTGCCAGAAGAAAGGGAGTGATGGAATTATATACAGGCTGCCAAAGAGAGCACATCAACTAAAATCAGCATGAAATAACCTAAACCAGGACAGAGAGTGGGAGAGAGAACACGAAGGCATCTGTCTTGGGATGAAGGATCAGAAGCTTGAAAAACGAGAAGGGAATTAAGAAAGAGTGCTTTTGCAAAGAAGAGTGACTGATGGTAGTCAGAAGGGTTGAAATTCCAAGAGAAAATGAGTGCGGGCTCCTCCTGCCTCATTTGTTATGACAGCTGAGATGCCTGAACTCTTTATTTGAACTAAGTGTCTCGTTCCCTGCAATTAGTACTTTTGGTCACAGTTGCTCCCTCAGCTGGCGTCAGATGGATGCACTGTAGATGTTACACTTCTCAGCTCTGCAGGTGTCATACTGTCAGATTTTGATTAACAGCAAGTGAGATGGCACACAGTTGTAAGCAAATGGAAAGTAACGCGTGAACAGGGTACTGGGAGGAACCCTGCACTTGGCAGTGCTCTGTATGGGAATGAGGTCTGCAGAGATTGAGAACATGAGAAGTTGTTCTTCAAGGACTCGCTTAAGAAAAACTCCAGCCTGTAGCCAGTATAAAAGTGGGAGCTTTGAATGGTGCAGAGTGGGACCATCAGCCCTCCCCCGCCTGCAGCCAGGATAAGAGATGGACACAAAAATGCTTCACATTTGTGAAGCTAAGGGAGTGAAGAGGGGCCAGTTACCTGTGATCACCGTCACACTCCCTGTTGTCCATGAAGCAGAAACTCATGGAGAAGACAGTCAGCGGAGCCAAGGAGCAAGGTGGTGATGGAGGACAGGAAGCCAGAGCCTGCAGATCTGAGTGATGATCTCTTAACCATCTTCTTTCCCTTCCTCCTTTTTAATCTCCTCTCCAAGTTGGGCATCCAGTGACTTTAGTGATTTCTGTGCCGAGTTTGGAATTGAATAATTTCAGTAAACTTTGACTTTCATTTAGACTTGTGGTGTAAATCTCCTTAATCTGACCACAAGTGAATCCATGAACCTAAGTCACTCCCTTCTCTGATGATGAGGACGCGACACATGTCATGTCCCTGGAAATTGTTTTACCATTCTGCTTATCCAAGCAAAGCCCTGGGGAAATGAATATGCTGTGTATGGTAAGGAAGTGCTAAAGACAAATGTATTCACATCAGGAAAGGCATTGTGTGAGAGGCTTACAGTGGCAGCTGCTGCCTTTATTGAGCCCTCTTGTGAGCACATGGACAACCTGTGATGTGAGCAAATCCTGTTCTTAAGAGCGGAACCCACCTCGTTAATGGTGCCTGACAGATGCCCATCATTGTGGCTGTGTGTGACAAGGAATGATGGATTCTTTGGTCTTTATCTGATACTGAGCTTCAGTGAGAAAGAGTAGTGAGACAGCCAAGGATTGCCTGGGTTGTTTTCTTCATATGTGACTCTGCTGCACAAAAATAGGCCCGGATTTTCACAGAATCACAGAATGATTGAGGCTGGAAAAGCCCTCTGAGCTCATCCAGCTCAGCCCAGGACCTGACATCACCACATTGTCCAGACCAGGGCACTAAGAGCCACAGGCCTTCAAAATCCCTTCAACACCTCCAGGGATGGAGATTCCACCACTACCCTGGGCAGTCCATTCCAGGGTCTGAGCACCCTTTCTATGAAGAAGTGCTTCCTTTCACAGGAGGCTAATAGTTAGTTGTCACCTTAACTGCCATCTGGAGCCTGATGTAGGAACTCTGAGCATTCAGATTGTAAATGAGCTACTAAAATTTCAGTTGTAGCAGAGGGGAAGTTCTCGGTAATATTCCATCCTCCAAAATAAGGTATCCAAGTGGGTGTCTTGCTTGGATCTTTCCATTCTTTTCCCATCTTTTAAACAGGAAGAATACTTTTGTGACTTAAAGGAAAACTAAGGAATATATTAGTGTTTGAAGCAGTCAGTTACTCCAGTACCCTATTTAAAAACCCACTCAGATGAAAACCAGGCTCTTTTGAACAGGACTTGTTTTGTATAATAAAAAAGGTTTAGACAAAGAGAATTCAATAGAATGTTGTCTTCTTGGCTCAAGTAAGGCTAGGGACATACAGAAAAATGTGGTTGCTATCGTATTTGTATACAAAGTCCTTTGTTGCAGAAGACTGAGAAATGAAGAAATTTAAGAAACTGGAACTTCAGTCAATGTAAGGACCTGGGCTGGGCTAGATGAGCTCAGAGGGCTTTTTCAGCTTCAGTCATGTTGTGATTTCATAAATCAAATTGTAGACTTAAAATGAGCTATAGCTTTGCAAGCTGTTTATTACCTTTTGGGATAGCAAAACTTTTGGGGGAGGGTGATAGTTTTGTTTCTTTGGTTGGTTGTTTTTTGTTGGGTTTCAATTTTAAATGGAAATCTACTCCCCAGAGTGCCATAGCATGGAGAAACTTTTTTGGTTTGAGGGAAATTATACTGTCATTACCCTTCTGGATCTCCACTGCCTGCGTAATTTCCCAGTTACGCCAATTCTTTTGTGATGCCTGTCTTGAGGGATATCTAGGCAGAAGGTGCAGTGGATGAACAGCAGCTGAGCATGTGGAGGCTGAGAAGCAGGTGTCAGCAGAGGCTGAAGTACAGGATTGTATGGCTGGAGCAGAGCATCTGCCTACTTTCCCCCCATCCCCATCATTCTGTATTCTGACAGCTGACTTGGATGCAGAGGAAGCTGCTGAGGTGGTGACAACAGGGACCAAAGCAGCCCCATGTGGCTGAAGTCAGCCTTGCAGGCTGCAGCCCGGCAGACCAGCGTCACTCCTAAAGACTGGACAAGGGAAATTTCAAAATGTCTGTTTTGTTACAGTTTCAAAGAAAGATTCGTTTTACTTGTTGCAGGGTTTAACTTCTAAAGCTTTCTCCTTTTCAGAAACAAGACACTGGACAGATTTTGTTGGATATGACCTATAACCAGCTGGGTGTGACGGAGAAGGAATACTTTGGGTTACAGCAGAATGAAACGTCCGTTGATTCACCTGTAAGTAGTGTAAAAACTAAATGTGTGTGCATGTATATGTGTGACTACAGAGGTGTACCCATGAATACATATATACATGCACACACGTATGCATAGGAAACGGCATTTATTTGTGAACATTTTTAATCCATCTAATAGTTTTTCGTTTCACAGCGGTGGCTTGAACCAAACAAACCTATTAGAAAGCAGTTAAAAGGTAAGGCTTGTTTTATTATGTCTTGATTGTACAGTGCTGCTTTTCTCTGTTCCTGTGACTAGAATAAATTCAATTCTTGTAAGTGCATGCAGTCAGATGATACATTTTCTCTCAGAGCAAGTCTCGTCTCTTCCAGTCAGAGTTTTATTAAATCATAGAATCCTCATGGCTGGAAAGGACCTCCAGGATCACCAAGTCCGTCCCTTATCCCTACATTTCCCTAACCCCTAGACTATGGCCTCAAATGCTAGACCTACACGTTTTTTTGAACACCTCCAGGGTGGGTGACTCCACCACCTCCTTGGGCAGCCTGTTCCAGTGCCCAACCACTGTATCAGTAAAGACCTTCTTTCTAAGATCCAATCTAAACCTCCCTTGATGCAGCTTGAGGCCATTTCCCCTTGTCCTTTTTAAATCTCTTACTGCTACCTGAGTACTACTTAGACCTGGTTGGTCACTGACTTTGTTGTAATAGTATCTAAACCTGGCTTCTGAGCAGGGTTGAACATAGTGGTCATGAAAGTACTAGTCATACTGTGGTGTTGATAAATTCCTCCTGATAGGGAAGATAAAGAAGAGGAATTTTTTTGATCAGAGGAGGTGGAGCCAGTTTCATGTTTCATTTCTAGTCTCCAGTAAAAAAAAAAAAAAGACAATTTTATGCTTGACTTCATGAAAACCCAACTAATCAAAAAGCCAACACCACACACTTCCAAGTGCAGGTGTTGTTCTAGTACATCATGTCTGTAAACAGCTTTTGGAGACATAGAACACCTGCAAGGAGGACAGGCTGTTCAGCATGACCCTCCCTACCAGATAGCTGCCTAGGAGGACAGAGTGAGACTCTCTCAGTTTGTGCTTGTGAAACCTTATCAGTGCTTTTCAGCTCTACTTGTATGAATTTGATATGAATGAATTGTATGAGTGGTCTTACTGTGTGCATTGAAGTGAAAATATGTTGTCTCAATGAACTTCTGTTAAATTCTTGTATTTATATGTAAGGTAAAAGCACTGTAGCAGTGCAGATGCTTCAAATCTGTCTGCTGCTTTTTCTCTATTACGTGTGAGACAGATAACTCTATGATATTGTAACTCTAAAATATTGCAGGAGGTTTTCCCTGCACCCTTCGTTTTCGTGTGAGGTTTTTTATACCTGATCCTAACACGCTTCAGCAAGAACAAACCAGGTAACTTCTCTTTGTTTTATTTCATGAAATGTGAAGTGTTTGTTTCCCATCTCCACGCCTCAGGGTGTTCGGCTTTGTTAAGTAGGTATCTGTGAATACCTCTATGTATTTAGTGTGTTTGGAATTGATGGCTGCATGCTGGCAATGGTGTCTGCTGTACTCAGTCTACAACCCCAAAATAGGGTGTAAGCCAGCGTGAAGAGGGCAATTGATTTATTTGCATGTTGGATTTACTATTTTCCACACTGTTTGTCCCTTAATTACTTGCCTATTGTGTTCCTCTATTTCTAATCCCTTAATCAAATGCATTAATGAAAGCATAGGAAAGGTCAATGATTAAGTTGTCTGCACGACCTGGGCCTGTGGTAGAAGTTTTGTATCCACACTGAGTCAGTTTGGAACATGTGCAGTAGATTAAGTGCTGCAGGCGTGGGAGGGTGGAATTGGGGCTATTTCAAGAACAGATAACAGTTCTTGTTTTCCTCTTTGCCCATGCAAAGATCTGCAGTGTTTTAGGTGGTAGTAGACCTTCAAAAGTTTCTTTAAGTTTTTAGGGCAGTGGGGTGCATGAATTATAGGCATTTCACAATTAACTTGTCACAAGTTTTGGACTGAATACTTGTTCCATGCACGTTTATAATTCACAGGCACTATTGACCTGACATTTTTGTGCCATCACTGCTCTCTGCAACGACTTGAGGATAGTCTGCTCATCTAATAGTAGTATTATTTAACAGTATTTAAAATTATATTTCCTGTAGAAAGCTTAGATATTGAGCTCTTTTGGTGTTTACGAACCGTGCTGCTGTTTCACACTGAAATTATTCAAAGAGCTATTCTTTATGGTTCTTACTGTGCCAGCTGTCACTATATAGAAACATTGTCATGCACAGCAATAAGAGCAAAACTGAACTGCTTTTGGGGAATTGTTCAAGAGCCTTTTGAAAGCATATGCTCCTTGAAAAAGGTCTCATCCTTCATTGAGGAGTTCCAAGATAGACTATCATGGCTTGGGGAGAAATCCTGAGAGAAAGAGAGCTCAGTTGTGTAATGGTTTGGGTTCTGTAGTGCTCATCTTGTGACCCTGGGCTTCTGGTACAGAATGTCAGAGATCTCTGAAACTGCCGTGAGAGTGAGTGGGTGTATGATTGCCTGTTTGTAAATGCCACAAAGCTTTATTCGTCTCTTTGTGGAGTTTGCTGAGGAATGTAATACAACAAAGCATATAAGCATTTACACTGTGCCTTTTAAAAGTGAAAATAAATAAACACATTGTTTTAAAATATTATTTTCTAGGCACTTATTTTTCCTGCAATTGAAGACTGATATTGTGGAAGGAAGGTAATAGGAATTATCTTTAATTTCTCTATACTTTATTTTGTTTCATTTTAAAACTAAATAAACCCCTCCTTTTTCTTGCTATACAAATGTACCTTGTGAAGTGTTGCTGTAAAAGAAAACCAGACTGCTAGGAAAAGATTTGCGTTTTTACATAGCTCGCTTGTTAGCAACAGTTTAGAACAGATTCCATGTGTGTTGCAGTGAGCTGCAGGAAAATGCTGTGTGTCTACGGGAACAGCATCAACCTGAGAGAGCTTTGTGCAAGGCACGGTGTGCCAAACATGGGGATCAGCAGTCTGCTGCAGTCATCAGGAGGGAGCAGCAGAGGGCAGGTCACACTGTCATTTCCCACTTCCCCATAAAAATACTTTCCCCATTTGCTTCCAGTGAGAATAGGACTGTGTCCTTTTAGGACTAGTGACTGCCGTTCAGTTCAGAAACTGTTACACAGCCAGGAGGTTTTAACATCCAGCCTCACTGTGCTTTGACAATCAAACTTTGTAAGAAAAAAACCAGATAGTCTTTGAAGGTAACAGCCTCCACATGCTGAACTGATTGAAGAAGTTTTGTTAACAACACCTTTGTGCAGTCTGTGTCTAAATTAAAATATGTTCTCCTCTTTGCAGATTGTCATGCCCCATTAATTCTGCTGTTGTCCTGGCATCATACGCAGTGCAATGTAAGTAATGAGCCATCATTGTTTTGTTAATGGATGTATTTGACAAGCTACCTTCTGAAAAATAAGGGAAGATTTATTTCCTTATGTGTTTGCAAGGTGTCACCTGTGAAATGCTACAGATGATACTTGGTAAAGAAGGTGTCAGTTATTAAAGCGTTCTTTGTGATGGCACAAAGCTGGAATGAAAGACTGACACAGCAGAGGGCTGGGCTGCCATTCAGCGGGACCTGGACAGGCTGGAGAGTTGGGCAGGGAAAAATTGAATGAAATTCAACAAGGGCAGTGTGGAGTCTGGCATCTGGGCAAGAACAACCCCAGGGACCAGTATAGATTGGGGACTGACCTGCTGGAGAGCAGTGCAGGAGAAAGGACCCTGGGGGTTCTGGTGGCCAGCAGGATGACCAGGAGCCAGCAATGGGAACTTGTGGCCAAGAATGCCAATGGCTTCTTGGGGTGGATTAGAAGGGGAGTGGTTAGTGGTTCTCCTCTCCCCTCTGCTNGACTGAGGGAGCTGTGTCTCTTGAGCTTGGAAAAAAAGGAGACTGAGGGGTGACCCCATGAATGTTGATCAATATGGAAAGGATGGGTGTCAGAAGGAAGGAGCCAGGCTCTGCTCAGTGTCATCCAATCGCAGGACAAGGGGCAAAGGGTGTCAGCTGCAGCATAGGAGGCTCTACATAAATATGAGAAGAGACCTCTTCACAGTGAAGGTGACAGAGCCCTGGAAGGGGCTGCCCAGGGAGGTTGTGGAATCTCCTCTGGAGACGTTTACAGCACTCTTGGACGTGTTCCTATGTGACTGGCTCTAGAGGATCCTGCTGTGGCAGGGGGATTGAACTGGATGATCTTTTGAGGTCCCTTCCAATCCCTAACATTCTGTGATTCTGTGATCTGTCATACAGTCTAAGTAGAAAACCTGTACTTCGTGCACCTGTTAGAAACAAAGTTGATCTGGGAACAGCATTCTTGTTGGGGTGCTTGTACAGCTGGATAAAAAGGCAATGGTAACCTAAATAACAAAGATCGCTGTGTGCTACAATTGCCACGAGACAGCATTGCAGGGAAATAAGAGTTTATCCAGACAACAGTTAAAGGCAAGGTAAACTGAGGGTTAAGAAACTCAGTGTTTTTATGTAATGTTTCTTCCGAAGAATTTGGAAACTCAAACAAAAAACTCAACATGATCCAGCAAAGTTCGTTTGCGGCCCAGAAAGCCAACCCTATCCTGGGCTGCATTAAGAGGATCG
>VZRI01009696.1:0-21293 GCA_013397515.1 Upupa epops
CTGAGGGATCCCGTGCACGACCTCCTCCCGCCTGCCAGGGGTAAATGGCCAACTCCCCCCAGCCCCAGGCTTTCCCCACTCGCGGCTCCAAGGACTTTGTGAGACTCCCAAGGACACCGCTCCCGCAGGGAGATCCCGCGCCGCCCGCGGACAGCTCACTTACCCCCATAGGATCACGTCGGGGTCACCAAAATGTTGCAGTGAACATTACATGATCTGTTCGTTTTCCTATGGGGGACCTTGAGCTTGACCATTCACCGAGGTGCCCATCAATGTGATGTCAGTAAATGGCGTTTATTATCACGTGGCGTACACTTATATACCAGTGACCCACCCTTCGTGTACACCCCCTTTCTTCCGACGTAGCAGAATAGAGAACCTATCGTGTCACATCCCGCAAGCCCACATGCGCACTCTACAACAGAGGTTGCTTAGGAAATTCTCAAAGACAACTGAAATTCACAAGCCATAGAGTGATTAATGTGAAAAGCCAGTAGTGGTAAAAAAGGATCAGACAAAGCTTCTATCCCTTAGTAAGACCTATTCTGTAGTCTTCATTTTGTATATTGTTAAAGTTCCTTTAAGTTCCTTGATAGCCTCCTTCAGAAAGTAGGAGGGATAATTTTCCTTTTTGAGCATCTAGGCCTGTTACAGAGAGAGACTGCAGAGCGCAGTATGTGGGAAGATCAAATCACAGACCCTAAGTGCTTTATTTATGCAAAGACAGTACAAAACTGCAGTTATGGAGTGTTGAGATGACAGTCATACCTCAAAGGAGATGGAATGCTTAGTTAGATGTGTTACAGTTCAGCAGCAAATGAGAAGGATTTACTTCTTGTTAATCAGTATCTGGACGTAGTTGTTCTAATCAAATTGTTAAGGGGATTTAAATTTATTAAAATAGCACTACATTTTTTTGAAGTTATGGAAGGTCCAGTGTGGTATGTCTGCATTTGAACACACTGTCCCTGGCTTCATTTGGAATAAGGTTTGAAAATAAATGCAAAGCTCTTGAAAGTAACAAAATGCTGTGTAAGTGCTGCTAGCTTTTGAATGCTTTTCACCCCCATGATCTGAAAAGTATTTGTTACAGTTCACAAAGAGGGAACTGAAATTGTGGAGTTTATGTGTAATTAAGATACAAATATTGTTTTCATAAAGAGCAGAACAAATATGGTAATGAACTCAGCAGTAAACTTGATGTATTGAAAAAATCCCTGAAATCAGAGAACTGAGAGGAACTATTCATCACTGATAAGGACAGGTGCCATTAATCATCCAAAGTGTATGCTAGACAGTAAAGATCTAAGTAACAAAACTTCACAAGAAATTTTGTGTTTTCCTCATGTTGCGATGTCAAGCCATGAGTTACAGGATCACAGGATTATTGAGGCTAGAAGAGACCTCTGGGATCATCAAGCCCAGCCTATGACCTAACATCACACATCGGCTAGACTATGGCACTAAGTGCATGTCCAGTCTTCAACACCTCCAGAGATAGGGAATCCACTACCTCCCCAGAAGGTCCATTCTAATATCTAATCACCCTTTTCATGAAGTGCTTCCTAAAATCCAGCCTGAACCTCCCATGTTGCCGCTTCAGGTCATCCCACTAGTTGCATGGGAGAAGAGCCTGAACCTCACTTGTCTGTTACTTCCCTTCAGGTAGTTATAGACTGTGATAAGGTGCCCCTTGAGTCTCTTCTCCAAGCTAAACAACCCTTGCTCCCTCAGCCTCTCTTCATAAGACTTTCCCACTAGTCCCTTCACCAGCCTCACTGCTCACCTCTTGACCTGCTCCAGTACTCTCTTCCTTGAAGCAAGTGGCCAAGAACTGCACACAATACTCAAGATGAGCTGTCACCAGTGCTGAGTACAGGGGAAGAATTAACATCCCTAGCCTGCTGGCCACACTTTTCCTGATACAAGCCATGATGCCATTGGCCTTTCATGTCACCTGGGCACACTGCTGGCTGATATTCATCTGATTATCGACCAGTACTCCCAGGTCCCTCTCTGCCAGGCCAGTCTCCAGCCACTCATCCTCCAGGCTGTAGCTCTGCAGGGGGCTATTGTGGCCAAAATGTAGGATTTTGCACTTGGCCTTGTTTCACCTCATCCCGTTGGTGTCTGCCCATTGACCCAGCCTGTTCAGATCTGTCTGCAGCATTCTCCCCCCACCAACTTGGTGTCATCCACAAATTTACTAAGGGTGGATTCTATTCCCTCATCCAGGTCATCAGTAAACATGTTGAATAGAACTGGGCCCAGTACTGATCTCTGGGGGACACCACTGGTCACAGGGCCCCAAGTAGATGGGGCACCATTCACAACTGCTCTCTGCACCCATTCACCCCCCACTTTTTAACCCAGCAGAGAGTGTACCCATCCAAGCCTTGGGCTGCCACCTTTTGCAGGAGGATGCTGTGGGAGACTATGATGAGGGCTTTGCTGAAGTTTAGGTAGACCACATCCACAGACTTCCCTCATCCTCTTGGCAGCTCACCCATTTGTAGAATGAGATCTGATTGGTTAGGCAGGACCTTCCTTCCCTAAACCCATGCTGGCTGGGCCTGACCCCCTGGTTGCCTTATATCCGCTGCTTGATGGCACTCAGGATGATCTGCTCCATAACCTTGCCAGGCACTGAGGTTGGGCTGACAGATCTGTAGTTTCCTGAATCCTCCTTCTGGCCTTTCTTTTGGATGGGCATGAAAGATTCTCTGTGAAGTCACAATGTAATGGAAATATTTAAATAATGGCAATATGAGCTGCTGAAAAAAAAAAATTAGTGTCAAAGAAAGGTTCAGAAAATAAGTTATCGAAGATGAAGACACTTGAAAGACCATTCTGTACGGAAGAATTTAAATAGATAGAAATGGAACTAGAGGTATTTAGTTTTTAGTTTACAATTTAAGAAAATTGTAAGCAATACAAAAAATATGATTGGACAGAATGTGTGTAAAAAACAGCTTAGTTAAGCTTTTAACTTAAAAAATATATAATTCAGAAATCTATGAAATTGATGCCAGCATTTTACGTTTTCATCTCTTCCTTGTGTTCATCACTGCTATTCTTTGCAGCTACTTTATTCAGTGTAAAGTTCTTCTGCTGAATATTGACATCATGACAGCTTTTTTTCAGATGTTTTGCATTTGTCCTTCTACCTGGATTATTGGCAAATATTTATTGAACTGATGCTAGTTCTTTTGATAAACTATAAAAGAAAAGAAATCACATGCAGAGTATATTAATTATCAGAAAAGAACTCTGTGATGCTAGGACCGGCCTGGCTATATAGAGACATTTGGCTAAAAATCAGGGGGAAAAGGAGAGTTTATGGAAGAAACTTGTCCCTGGAAGAAGGGGCAAACCACTCACTGTGAGTACAAGGATATTGTTAGGTTATGCAGGGAGATAATTAGTAGGTCTAAAGGCCATCTAGAAATGAATCTAGCTTTTAAAGTAAAGGACAGCATGAAAAGCTTCTATAAATACATTAATGTGTATTTATTAAATAATTTGTATTCTTTATTAATACAAATAACAAAGGAAAGGCCAAGGAGAGCTTCCATGTCCTGCTAGACACACAAGGAAGTATGTTGACAAAGAAGGAGGATGAGGCTGAGGTGCTCAATACTTTCTTTGCCTCAGTGTTTAGTAACAAAAACACCTGTACTGATAGAAGACAGCCCCCTGAGCCAAGAGATGAGAGCCAAGAGCAAAATGCCCTCCCTACTGTCCAGGAGGAGATGATCAGGGTACTGCTGCTCCACACTGATGCCCACAAATCTATGGGGTCAGATGGGGTATATCCTAGAGTGCTGAGAGTTGGCAGGGGTTTTCACCAAACCACTGACTTTCATTTGTCAGCAGTCCTGGCAGACTAGGGAGGTCCCAGCTGACTGGAAGTCTGCCAATATAACACACATCTATAAGAAAGAATTAAGTAAGCTACAGGACAGTTAGTTAGACTTCAATTCCAGAAAAAACTGATGGGGGAGATCATCCTGGTTTCCATTATGCAACACATGCAGTATAATCAGATGATCAGACCCTGTCAGCGTGGGTTTATGAAGGGCAGGTCCTGTTTAACAAACCTGGTCTCTCCTGTGGCAGGGTAACCAGCTTGTGGGGTGAAGGAAAGGCTGTGCATGTTATCTACCTTGACTTTAGTAAGGCATTTGACACTGTTGCCCACAGCATTCTCCTAGAGAAATCAACTGCTCTTGGCTTGGATAGTGTGTTTGTGTTTTGCTAGGTAAAAAGCTGGTTATATGGCTGAGTCCAAAGGGTTGTGGTCAACAGAGTTAAATGCAGTTGGTAGCTGTTGTGAGTGGTGTTCCCTAGGGGTCAGTACTGGGGCCACTCCTGTTTAACATTTTTTTCAATGATTTGGACAAGGAGATGGAATGCACCCTTAGTAAGTTTGCAGATGACACCAATCTGGAAGTGGCAGTCTGCTTGAGGGTACGGAGGCACTGCAGCAGGATTTAGATAGGCTAGATCACTGGGACAAGGCCAGTTATATGAATTTCAGTAAGGCCAAATGCTGAATCCTGTAGTTTGGCCACAGCAACCCCTGTCAGTGCTACTGGCTTGGGGAGGAGAGGCTGGAGAGCCGCCAGGCAGAGAAAGATCCCAGAGTGTTTGGCCAGCTGAACATGACCCAGCAGTGTGCCCAGGTGTCCAAGAAACCAATGGCATCCTGACCTATGTCAGGAGAAGTGTGCCAGCAGGAGCAAGGAGGTGATCATTCCTCTCAACTCAGCTTTGGTGAGGCGTTAGCTCAAGTACTGTGTCCAGTTTCGGCACTTCTCACTACAAGAAGGAAATCGAAGTGCTGGAGAGGTTACAGAAGCGGCTACCAAGCTAGTAAAGGATTTGGAGCTTGTGTTGTATGCACTGAGGGATCCAAGGCTTTTTAGCCTGATGAAATGGAGTTTGAGGGGAGACCTTACTATTTTCTTTTCAAAAATAGCTTTTGAAGGGAGGTTGTAAAAGGGGCAGATGTTGATCTGTTCTCTCAATTGACAAGTGACAGAATGAGAGGAAATGACCTTAACTTGCACTAGTGGAGATTTAGGTTGGATGTTAGGAGGAATTTCTTTACTGAAAGGGTTGTCAGACATTGGAACAGACTTCTCAGGGTGAGAGTGAATCACTGTCCTTGGAGCTGTTTAAGAGAAAGGTAGACATTAAATTGAAGGACATGGTTTAGTGGTGATGATGAGGCTACGAAAATGTTTGACTTGATGACCAGGAAGGTCTCTTCCAGCTGAAACTGTTCTATGATTCTATGCAGACCATTTTTTGTTACATGAAGTTCTATTCATTGACATTTTTCTTGCTAGACCCACATTATTTTAATTATTCTATTTGACAGCTGCACGCCTTTTCATTCATCAGGAAAAGCTGTTGATCTGAATGAGCAGAAACACTTAACCTCATCATTAATCAGCAGTGTAAAAGGTCCCCATTCAGAAAAAGGATACCTTATGTCTCTAGTAAGCAATGCTTTGTGTTCTAGAATAATGTGTGTTTTTCACAAGTTGCAAAGTCACTAGGCAGCCTGTGAAGATATCCTGAGGTTTCTAACCAGCTCAGTCACGTATCTGGGCTGATATTCTGGTGTTAACAACTGGATCATTAGTGAATCAACAGTGATTTCACTAGGTCAAGAGTTTTACACCCAGCCTCCTTCTCACAGCTTTCTGTTTTCCACACCTTTCTCAGTAGCAAATGACAATACATGTAGATTACTCCTATTGAATAAGCAATTTCTTCTTTAGTTTAAGTCTGATTTTATTTCACAGCTACTCTGGAGGCTTTTAATTTTATAAAATCAACTTTGTGAAATCCTATGTGGAAACATTGCTAATACATAAAACAAGCTTTTATAACAACCAGAAAAGATTGCTGATATTACCAGATGATTTTTCCCATAGTGGGATATGGCATGCATATCCAGCTCTGTCTCAGATCTGATTGTTCCCTATTACTCTGTAACTCTAATATTTGTCTCTTTTTCCCTTTGGATAAAGACTGATACTTTCCATAAAGAGTTTCATTCTGATAAAAAGGAGTGATTTGTCTGGTTCTGCTTGGCATGTAGCATTGTGTTCAATCTGTAAAGAATTTAGGGGAGCGTGCATGGAAGGATGAGGAGTAGAGATTGGAGGACTTAAGGAGTGGAATACAAACTGTAAACAGTAGTGCTGGTCATGTGCTTTGTTTTGCTGTATGCAGTCTTCTTATGACACAGAGTGCTTCTCATGATGCATAGTGCTTGTATACTTGTGCATTTGTATTCACACTCAGACTTCTAGCGTGGTTTTCTTTGTTAGCACACGTGACAAAATCATTGACTTCATTCCAGGACTAGAATATAAGCATTACTATTTTTTCTTTAAGAACTGTGCAAGACTACTTTAACTGAAGAGAAGGTTCAGGAGACAGAGACATGGGCCAGACCTCTGGTCTGTTTAAGGCAGACAGAAGCACCCAATTTCAATGCTGAAAAAGAACACAACGCAGCTTGTGCAAAGAAGGAACCACTCTGTGCCATTTGTGCTTTTCTCATGCCATATAGCAAGGTAAGCAAGATCCCTACAGTTCCATCCTGGGGTGAAATGTGAAATAGCTGCCCAGATACTTCATTTTCAGTACATTGGAAATAAGATAAGCATATGCATTTGGTTTATGTGAGAATTAAATAAACTCATTTGCTAAAATTAGGACTGGAACTGTTCACCTGTGTTTATCCTTGATTACAGTGTATGCTGTCTGCTATGGTTTATATAGGATTAGTGCATATATTGAGTTGCTGGAGTGGGTCCAAACAGGGGTAGCAAGAGTTGAACAAGAGTCTGGAGAACAAGTCTTGCAAAACTCAGCTGAGGGGACTGGGACTATTTAGTATGAAGAAAAGGGGGGACCTCTGTCTAAACTACCTGAGAGGAGGTTGCAGAGAAGTGGGTTTTGGTCTCTTTTTCACAAGTAACCAGTGAAAAGACAAGAGCAAATGGCCTCAAGTTAAGTTGTAGAAAGTTTAGGTGGATATCAGGGAAAAACATCTTCATTGAAAGAATCATCAAGCATTGGAACAGGCTGCCCAAGGCGGTGGTTGAATAGTGGTAGACATTTCTGGACATTAGAAAGTCCTGTAGATATGGAGATCAAGGACATGGTTTAGCAGTGGGCTTGGAAGAATAGATTAATAATTAGACTTGATGACCTTAAAGATCTTTTCCAACCTAAATGATTCCATGGTTCTGTATCTGTGTTTTGCCTTGACCTATGTATCTTTTTTCTCTTCCCTTATCCACCTATCGTCAAATGCTTGTTGACAGTCTCTTCTGCATCTGTTACCTGCAGTGTTGAAGACTTAAGTGTTTTAACAGTACTTAGACCTTCTCAGGAATAATATTCTCACAAAAGCAGTCTAATGCAGATCACTGTTTGATACTGGCTTGTGAAATTTCTACATCAAATGTCAGCTAAAAATACTGCCATAGTGCTGTGTTACTAATTCTGCTGTTGGCAAACTAGAATCCCCTTAAGCAAGGGAACTAGGAAGAAAACTTTTTACTGTGCTTGAATCAGTTGAAAGGCTCAAAGGGAGACAGAGTTAGAGTATCATTGAGCACAGCTGCAATTACACTGGTTTGCTGGTTGAGTGCTATTCTAGATTTCACAATTATTTGAACAGTCAAGGAACTATAGAATGACTGTGATAAATACCTACAAGAAGTTAATTTTCCCATAAAAGCATTACATTGTTAGTGCTAGGTCTGGGAGGGGAGAAGTAATTTCATCACTGTCAAAAGGAAGACTAAGTTAAGACTCTCCTGTCTCTTCCTTAAATTTAAATTTTGTTTATTTCCCAGCCAGATGATCATGATGAAAAGAGTCCTGCTTTTGGGCAAGCAAACTCAGCAGAAACATTGATGGCTCAAAATGAAAAGACTAAGCCTCTAATTCCAGAGATGTGTTTTATTTATAGTGAAGAAAACACTGAAAACTACCCATCAAATGCCTTTATCAAAGAAGATGGAACAAGTCGTCTGATTTCCTGTGCAAAATGTTGTGTACAGGTTCATGCAAGTAAATGAACTAATTGTTATGTTTGCTGAAATCTAATTTGGAATTTTGTTATTGCGAACAGTAGTTAATCAGGCTTCTAGTATGTCTCTAAAAGTACTTGAGGACCATTTCCCCATCACTAGCCAAATATTTCTAAAAAAGATGTCATTTGCTATTACTTGTGATTGTTTTAAATATATTGAAGAATTAACTTTTCTGTAAACTTTCAATAACCACATTCCTCTGATTCTTGTTTCAGTTCTAAGCTGTTAAATTCCTGTTTGACTTCTCATATTCTAAACCACTGTGTGGTGTTAGTATGTCTTTTTTAAATAGGCAGAGTGAAATCCTTCTGGATTGGTGAACATTGCTGTTAAGTATGCAGTAATTTCCTCCCTGCAGTAATCACCTTGCATTCTTTTTTTTATTTCAAGAGTGACTGATGAGTGCATGGATCTTTTGCAGTAGCTTCTTCAGCCACTAAATCTTAAGTAGTTATCTCTAAGAGCAACATGTGAAATTCTTACATGGAAGTATGGTATAATTACATAGAATAAATGCCAACACATTAACTGAAATAGTACAATTTTATTGCATGTACAATTGGTGGTTTGTTGTTGAACTGACAGAAAATAAGAAATTACCTTTGAGTTTTTGAGGTGTTTGGGGTTTGGAGAGTTGGGGTAAGAGGAATTTAATGAATTTTAACAGAAACAAAGATAGAGTCCTTCACTTGGGAAGGACAGGTTGGACAGTGACCAACTGGAGAGCAGTCTTGGAGGTTTTGAGGATAACAAACTAAAAATGGATCAGTAATGTGCACTTGTGGTCAAGAAGGCAAATAGGGTGTTGGGATGCATAAAGAACATTGTGTCTAGCAGATCAAGGGAGGCTCTTCCACCTCTTTGTTCTGGTTCAGTAAGGCCATACCTGGAATACTGTGTCCAATTCTCATCTCCCCAGTTGGAGAGAGATAGAGAATCAAGAGAGTTCAACACAAAACTATGATTGTAAGTCTGGAACAACTGCTTTATGAGTGAAGATTGAGAAAACTGTGACTTTTTAGTTTAGACAAAAGAAGGCTATGAGGGCATTTAGTAACTGCCTATAAATTCATGAGGGCTGAGTGTCAAGAAGAAAGGAATACTCTCTTTTCAATTGCATCAGACAGGACAAGGGGTAATGGATGCAAGCTAGAACACAGGAAGTTTCACCTCAATATGAGGAAAGACTTCTTTACAGTAAGAGTAATTAAACATTGGAATGAGTTGCCCAGGGAGGTTGTGGAGTCCACTTCTCTGGAGATGTTTAAGGCCTGTCTTGATACAATTTGGGGTAGTTTGATTTTGGCTTTTAGGCAGCTATGCTTTTCAGCAGTTTGTACCCTGCTTGAGCAGGAGGGTTGGACCCAGCCACCTTTGAAGACCTGTTCCAACCCTAATAAAGTGTGTAAACAGTCTCTAAATTTGCATGATTTCTGTTTTGGATTGGTTTTTTTTTGGTTTGGGGTTTTTTTTGACTTTTGGGAACAGTGCCTCTGTGTCTAAATTACGCATTTCATAGACTATGGAATCAGCAATAAGTCTAGATTGGAAAAGTTTCCTTAGTCACAGGAGATGTATTTTACTAGTATTTATACACAATTGAATTTAATGAAATCATAGATAGAAAGTCAGAATATTAATCCAACTCCTTTATTCTAGGTTGCTATGGAGTTCCTTCTCATGAAATCCATAATGAATGGTTGTGTTCTCGATGCAGAAAAGAAGCCTGAACAGCTGTAAGTTTCAAACTGAAGTAAATTTTGTACACATAAAGGGGAAAGAAGTACAAGAAGCATATGCATAGCTACGTGTACAAAATAGTCCACATTTTTTTTGTGTATTTTTTATGTATTGTGGAAAATTATTTGTGAAATACAGTTTCGTTTAAATATAAAAAATTGCAGCTTTTGGTAGACAAAGTAGGTTTCTATGTATATGAGAAGGATTGTGTAAAAACACATTACTGAAAATTTAAATGCACATGGGAGAAGAAAAGTGAGATTTACTCTAAATATTTACAGTGTTAGTGTGTAAATATGGATGGCTGAAGCGTAGAGAAAGTGCATACTAGATTACAGTCCAGAATGAAATTCACTTTTACAGCACTTAAGGTTTATTGTCCTCTATAAGCAGAAGAACATTTCACTTAGGAAGCTCGTAAGTGCCTGTTGCTCTATTTTCAAAAAAAGTATAAAACAGTTGTAGAGAGCAAGGAGTAAATTGACAGCTAATGGCTAGTTAAAAAAAACCCAATAGTTTAAAATTTTGATTTCAGCAATCTAACATTTACACTGCTAAGTCATCTAATATTTGTTTTCCTTTAGACAGCTTGAGGAAGTGTGATAATCAGTTTTGATGGCAGCACAGCTTTTCTTCATTCAGTGTTTCGATAAGAGGATATGTCAGGTGTACTAAAATTGTGAATTATTAAATGACATAATAAAAATATGTTGAAAAAGTGTTTTTAAATACTTTGAATTCTCATTGTCAAACATTATTTAAATCACTTTGTCAAACATTACTACTTGCAGTTAGGACACTCATCTGTAAGTTGCAATTGTAACACTAACAAACTGAAAATAACAATAAATATAAGCACTTTGGTCTTCCTTTTGTAAATTCCTTAAACTTGTCAGCAGTTTAAGGTTCTTTCATGAATACTCAGGAGTTAAAGAAACAAAAGATAAAAATGTTATTTTTAATCTATATATTACATAAGCCAATGAAAAAGAAAGGAAAAAGATTATGCAAAATTTAGTACTACAAAAATAGTCCATATATAAGGTTGCATGCAGTGTTCTCTCAGTGAATAGGTATTAAAATGTTCATTGAATCAAGTTCTCTCTCTGTAGTGTGTTCACATTTTAGTAGGAGAAGGGTTCTTACTAGATAAAAAAGATAGTTCTTACTAGATAAAAAGAAGCCTTGATAAGGCTTCCTTGTCAGACAGTTTTGAGTTTCAGCATCTCCTCAGGTAATTTTGTGACTACTGGTCCAAAGTCAGGGGAAGGTCGAGGAGAAAGCCCTAGGAACCTAATTTAGAGTTAAACAAAGAGGGTTAGTTCAAAAATGTTGTTAATTTCTTTGCAGGGGAGTTTCAGCCATCTATGTACTGGAATTGCAAGGACAGCATTCTTGTTTGTGAAATCTCATGTATGACAACAATAGAACTGAGATGTTTTCAATGAAATTTTCTGACAAATTCAAAATGTTGCCTGGAAGTTGATGTTAGCTGCAATAAAACAGTAACCCATTTGAGAGTGTTTGGAGAGAGTTTTTGTCTTTTGACCATAGCGTATTCTTCCAAATGAAAAGTGACTCAAACATAGTAAAACAAAATTCAGTCTAATAAAGACTAAATACCAATAAAGTATTTATCAAATACTGTGATGTAGAAAGTATTCTATAAGTATTGTGAGATTTTAAAGTTATTTTATAAATGTTCTTGAAGTCGATGTTTAGGTAGTGCAGTGGTAACTGAAAGATAAGAACAGAAGTGACTGAGGTTATTAATTTACTGGAGTATGAAAGGGCAAATTTGGTAACATAGACAAATAAAAATGTTTAAAGGAGATTAAAGCTTGACTTGACTGGGATTTTTCTTCAGCAGACTTTTAAGGAAACATTCATACCCAAGAACAGCATTAATTTGAGAATTATGCACGCTTTACCGAATATGTTTGCTGATCTTTCTGTTACAATTCATGTAAGTTTATAAAAATGAGGATGATCTGAATTTTAGGGGAAGTAATTTTTTTCCAGATTAGTTCAGGAGATGAGATGAAGCAGTGGAAGATATACGAAAACATACAGAAAATAGCTGAGTGGAAATTATATGTAGAGGTTTTGGTTTTGGGTTTTTGCAAAAGCACACGGAACCGGAGAGATGACTCACTAAATTTCTGGAGTTCTGCATTAATAAGAAGGCAATAGGAGGGAAAAGTCTACAACGCATGTGCTGCGTGCTTAGAAAATTTATTTAATATAAGCTTTGGCTATTATTTATTTAACAGAATTGATACGATTTTCTACGTGTGTTGATTACTATATTTTGAAGTTTTAAGGAACCACTAAGATTGCATAGACCTCACTGGCATTTAATTTATATAAAACATGCCCTCCATAGGCTGCTATTTGTATTCTTGTTATTTGTATTCCTGTTATTACAGGTCTATCACACGTCATCATGAACTGTTCATTGCCAGCTGAAAGATACAGCAGGCATCTACCACTGGAGTTATATTGCAGATATCCAACATTTTCAGTGATGTGAATAGCTCTCTCTTATTTACTCACACAAAATTTACTTTTTAAGTAGTAGGTTCTTTTAAAACTCTTGAGATGCTGAAACAGTCTTTGAACTATGAGTAATTATCTCTGAGAGTTTTCAGAGCTTAAGTGAGGTGCAAGCAACCTGTGGGGTTTAGTGTTCCTTTCTAAAGAGGCAGGAAATGGGTGACCCAAGACATTTACATCATATGAATCTATCAATTTCTAAACACTTAGACAATGCACAGTACAAAGACATACATTTCAGAACAAGCTAACGGATACTTTTGCTGTGATAGCTCTTGGGAGAAAGGAGATGCTTTTGAAGCTTTTTTAAGTTCTGATTTTCAAGAAATGGAAAGGATATGGTTCAGACATGTTCAGATGGTTCAGATTTAAAGCTGTGACATGAAACACATGAAACACATGAAAAATAAATGTAAATTCTTGTTTGGGGTAAGCATTGCTGAAAAATGCAGTTGCATTTTTCATAAAATCTTTTGCATAAGATTGAAACTGAGATTTGAGTAACTGTGGGCAATTTGTATCCATGGCCCTCATAAATTCTTCCAATAGAAAGACGCACAAAAGAAGAATATTTACTTATCAGAAGATGCTCTTCCCTGAATGTCCTGAAATGTTTTCCCTCCTCTTCACACTGATTTTAAAAAGGAGATTAAAGTAAGGAAGACATGTTTGAGGGATCCCCTTCTGTGTAAGGGTTTAAATACCAATGGGAACATCAATTGTAAATCAAGGAGAAGGGAAGGTTTTGTGCAGTGAAAAACAAAATGGACATTGTGAAACATTCAGAATTAATTTTTTGGGAGGGAAAGTTCCTTCTTATTCCTCTGCTCACACAATTAAATATTGGTTTTAGTTCTATTTAAATGTATTTTGTTAAAATCTTGACATATGTGAACATCATGGAAAATTTGGTCATTTCTTCATTTTTGTTTATCTCTTTATTTGCACAGCAGTGATGTATATAAGCACTACAGAAATGTAAGCTGTCTTAACAGCTAAATGAAACTACTATGTGTGAATCCCAAGTAGAAACACCATTAAAATATGGAAATAGAAAAATGCCTGCATGGGCTCTAGCATACACATATCTTTTATATAGATTATATATTTCTTTTATATAGATTCTCTTTTATATTATCACAGGAAATTACTTTTGACATTCAGAAGAATCCCTCAGTAGCTGAAATAGGATGCTTTACAGTATTTTCTATATTCACTTTCCAGGATGCACTTTGATCCATGTAAGCCTAACGTATTTCTGTTTTTCTTGACAATATTTCATGTTTCGTATTTCTATATTTCATGTTTCGTATTTATTGACAAAAGAGTGATACTGAATTTGTCTATAGTAATGGACACAAAAAGGCATAAATCAACCCTCCAAAACAATTAAGAAATAATGAAATAATAAATAAGTCCTCTGCATGGCTCCTGAAAGTGTAACTCTATTCGTACAAAGTGCCTTGATTGAGAACAAATGCCTCATTAATCTTAAATGCTTCAGCTAAAGAAAGCTAATGATGTCAGGAAGAATAATGACTGACATTATAAAGAATGCAATGTACTATACAGTGTGCAAGGATGTGGTCACCTAGTAGCTATGGTACATAAATGTAAGTACCTTTATTATTTAGAGGACAAAAGGATTTGAGATGGGAAAAACGAATGAAGAGAAAGCAAGGAAATCAGTAAATGTATGAATGTACATCTGTGCCTTATTTCATAGTAGGACAGCTGTTATTAAGGCTACCAAGAAGGTGCATGACTTTTTATGTGTTACTTTATCTCTGTATAGCACTACAATAGCAGTTCAGCATCTAATCTGTTTGGCACTGATGTTTTGGATAGATAAAACCTGTGTTGAATCGCAAGCGTTAAAATAGTTAAACATGCATTTTTATTCTGTGGATGAGATTTTTCCCAAGGTATCAAAAAGGCACATAATAAGAGCTTTCTGCATTCCAGCTCATGAACTACTGTATTTCAGCCTACTGAATATAGTGATTTTGAACAACCTTTTTCTAGTGGTGCCCATTTCACTAATACAGTATTTTCCATTATTAACAGCATTTCCATTACTAACTTCTTTTTTCAGAACCTGATAGCTGCCATGATTAACACAAATATGAGTGGGTACACAGCATCTTGATTTTCAGACTGATTTTGCTACCAAGCTTTTGTGCAGTGTTAATAAAAGAAATTACTGGTTATGAAAACCTAGCTATAACAGGAGAGTTAGAACCTTAGCTGCGTTTTCCTCTTCAGTAAAGTAATGCCTGAATATCTCTGTTTTTCTCTCTATCATCTAACTAACGAGCTATCGTCTTAAGTATCATCTGTCAAACTATCTGTCTGTGTATCTGTTTTGTTAATAATCTGGATTTTTTCAAAATTTGTTTGCAAAAAACTTACTGGGAGAGTTACATAGAAATGCTGATGTTAACCCTATGTGAACTGTGGATTGAGAGGCATGATTTCTGCTAGTTTTGTCTTAGTCTAGTAAAAGAATATGTATAGGTTATAAAAAACAGTTTTCAACACAATATATTTTAACTGGTTTGTAAATACTGACTTCCCATTATACTGTCACAGAAACTAAACTGAAAACTGCTAAACTTAGGTAGTACCTTTTTAACCTAAGTCCTGTAATGCTCAGACCTAAAATCCATTTTGGCCTTGAATTCCCTTCATTACAGTTCACCAAGTCAGTCATTACTGCTGATAGCCATATGAAAACACTTGATAGCTTTGGACATCTCCAGATGTGTGGATGTTCTCATTTTACCAAGGAAGGGGGTTTCCATTCTGTGCATGGTGAAGCACAATGTTAGTGAGATGCAGCTTTGAATCTGGCCGTGCTTGGAGCTGCCATTGGAATAGAGATCCTCCAGCAGCCTCATCTAATCTAAATTTGTCCTCAAAGAACTGTATCTGATCTGTAGAAGTACTGCTACAAGGTAGTTAAGGAAAGAATTAAAAGCTGGCAGTAGCCACTGCAGGATAGCCTTCCCAGCACAGCTTCATTCTTGAAGACACTGTTTATCATCTGAAAATGTTCAGGTTTAAAACTAGTATTTGCAGTCCCTTCCAGACATGTCTTATGATGATGTTGATAATCCTACATATTTTTGGTCAGTAGACATACCTTCATTTCATTTCTGTTTGTGTATTTGCCAAGCATTTAGCCCTAGTGCATTAGTGTTACCCTCTAGCAGAGATTTTTACAGTTTTAACACAATTTGCAGGAATAACTATCAGATTTATATTATGTACCTAGTTTCATTGGTAATTTATTTTTTAAAATTGCTCATCCTGCTCCCTGTGACTTCAAAGGGAAGGTTGTCATCTTTCTTCTTTGGATTCTTGAGAACAGTCTCTACTGTAAATGTTCTCTAAAGCTGAGTAACACTGTTGCAAAATGGATATAATATTTAGCCACTTTGCAGTTTCCACTTCGTATGTGCTGTTTACGAAGGACAGGCACACTCCAGTGCAGAAGGATACATAGCCCTCCCCTGACAAGCATGTGAGTTATATTTTCTTCAGTTAATTGCAGTGAGTGTTCTGATTATTTCAATCAGACACAGCATTTCCCATTTCCCTGCATAATTCTCTGCCTGCTTCAGCTGCCTTTCTTAATTCTCTTCCCTCTCCTTTTTCTGTTTTCTGAAAAACTTTGCAGCCTTTTTAGTTCTTCCAGATGACTGATCTCAATAATGCTACATCAGGGACAATACCACAAAAGTTTGCTTGCATCATGTACTGTTTCCTCGGTCTGCCATGAACTGGGAGCTGCAATTACAAGCAATTCTTGTCCGTCCCAAGGCAAACTGAATGTTTGTGGCATTAGGCTTCTATATTGTGAAAGTCATGTAGCTGATGATTTGTACAGTTTAACTTGCGAGAGGTAGATGTCTTAAATAGAATTGAATGCAGCTGAAAAGATAAAATACTCATCCATAGCAGAAGTATAGTCACTTCCAGTTTTAAAGAACCTAATATTAGTTTGCAGCCAAAGTGTGTCTACATACTAAATAAATACTAACCCATGATCTATTTATCTTTCATGGAATTACTCAGTTTCCCAAATAAATATAAGCTTTAAGCATCTACAAAACATGGAAAGAATGTATAATGGCTTATTGTCTTATGTGAGATCTAATAAAAAATTTAAATGCTTTTCTCATAGTTCCTAATATCAATAAAAAGTGTGTGTGTGTGTATATATATATATAAAATATGTGTTTGTGCAGACATATGTATGTGTAATGATGGCATCTAGCGACAATGTTAAGAAATGATGCCGCCAGGCAGGAAAGTGAATAATTTTACAATACATCTCTCAATTTGTCTATACTTTGTTATTTTTAAGAATATCTTGTTTCTAAAAAAGCCAGTAAGTCTTGTCTCTAAAAAGCTGATTTTAAGGTAATAGCTTGAAGTAGATAGAGCAACAGTCTCTAAATTGAAATTAAATAATCTCAAAAGCTGTTTTTGGAGTGAAAATTATTCCTTTGATGTGGGTAGAATACAATATTGAGCAGTGAGACATTACTGAAAATGGCATTTTCAAATGTTAACATATTAGGAGAAACGTGAAGCCTTTTGTCTTTATAAAAGTATGGATGTAGACAGAAATATAGATAAGCAGGAGAAATGAGATATAGCTGAAAACACAGCAATGGCATATACAAATGCTCATCTCTGTTAATTTTATTAGGAAGTGTGAACTTGGGCATTACAAGGCAACTGAGAAAGAGTCTGGAAGACTAAGGGTATCTACTATTAATTCATAGGTTCCTCTGTAAAAAACCCACTACAGTGGTTTGAAGAAAACAAAAGATATTTATCAGTCTTAATGGCACAATTTGTATTTATTTGACTTAGCTATGAAAGAATGCAAGATTATATATGTTTTAATTACCTACTTTTAAATGGGGCTAGTAAATCAGCATTATTGTGACACTGCTTTTTAGCAGATGACTTTTTAAAACAACTGTTTTGACCTCTTAGAAATTTTTGGAAAACAACCCTGGCCTAAACCACTTTCCTCAGATTTTTGAGTGCTTTTAGGCACTCTTCAGAGTCACTAGACACACAGGGAAAATACTTGATGAAGAAAATGTGGAAATACGTCATTAACTGGGTAAACAGTATCCTGCTTAGGGCAGGACTTAGAAAACATCAAATCCGTAAGCAACATGTACTTGAAGTGTTTTGTTCTGGTGTCACTGCTAATTAAAGATGTGATAATAAAGTTATCGTAATAACTCCATAATAATAATAAATTTCAGTGAATGCATTGGGGATTTTTTAGAATTGTAAACCTTACAAGCACAGGAAAATTAAATTGTGTGTATGCTATATCATGTACATTGGAGTGTGTACTTAGCAGTGCCAAGTAACAGGATTTTCCTCATGCAAGTATCTTTCCTGAAACATTTAGAGAGGTAGTTTATAAGGCTGAGTAATAGCAAGTTATATAGAGTAGTAAGATCTGCCATATTGAGGCCATTCCAGCCTTTTTTTAATGCCTGTCAGACGTGAGCAGATGAAGAAGAATCTATGTCTTGGGCAAGCATTCCATATTGCTCTCTCAGTCTCCTACAATATCCAAGTAAGAATTTTTTCAAATCCCTCGTTTTACTGGCATCTCTAAAAACCTACACTGTTACATTTTGTGACCTGACCAACTGCAGCCTAACTAGTTATCCCTTATGCAGACGTCGTTGCAGCTCCTGGTGGCTAAATACAAGGGTTTATTTGCTTTTTAAAAATTAAGCCTGTGAAGGGAAAGTTAAAGATAGTGAAGCTAGAACACACACAAAGGAATGTGAAGAAGGGCCATTGCTGTAGAAGAGGGCCCCAAAGGCTATAGTGCAGAAGCTCAATATTATTAACTTAGGTGTGGTCTGAACGTGAACACATCTTCCTAGATTTGTTACGGAAGATGTGTTCAACTAGAAATATTTTGCCTAACATAACTGAGGATTTGCTTTCATGGCATTTCAGAAGGGAAGACGTGGCCACAGATGAAGACAGCAGGTGAAACAGTTAGTTGTGTGGCTAAGGGGCTGTGAATAGCAAAAATTAAAGAGACATTCTGTTTTTCCTGTTTATAATGCATAAGGTTAAAAAAGAAGACTTTAATTACAGTAGGGAATCTTCAGGCTAGCTGTTACTGAAAACTGTCTAATGGCAGGGATGTCAAAGGGATGGAAGTGATTATAACATTGATTATGAAGACTACATTTCACAGAAATTGAGAATTTGTCAGACAAAGTTAATTGTGAATAACTTTAATTCTACTTTACCCTGTGTAACCTAAGTTACATAGTTCATTTAACTGGATAAATATTATTCTTCAGAGATGCCATTGCAATTTAAAGGGTCTTAGAGGAAAGGAGAAGCAGCAGTTTAACAAGAAATGGGATTATGTGGGGTGTGTGGTTCATAGTTGTTCATGAGAGTAACTGCTACTTCACTTAATATACATCCCTCTGCTATGGCTTGGCTGAATTCTGTTGCCTTTCTGTATCAGACAGCTTCCAGTCTCATACAGAGTGCTACTGCTGATGAAATAAGTATGCAAATAAGGAAGTGTGAAAACTGCTTTTTATAAGCATTACTGTCAACATAACTTAAAATTTTGGCAGAGTATATAAAATGCTCAAAGACAAGCAAACACATTCATTTTAAAATATAAATGAGTGTGAAGAGGCTTGGTTTTATGTGTGATATTTATTGATGCAACAATAATTAATATGCAGCTATGCCTGAATAGTGGCATATCATTCCCAAAAAGGTGATCTATCTCTTGGATGTATATACGAGAGGAAGCATGGATAATTTGCTCTGTATTCAGGGTCTTGCTGCAGTTTCTAGCAGTGATCAAAACAGATAATGAGAAGTATAACAGATTTGAAAAAATTGGTTGCAAAATTAATTTTTGTTGTAAGCTGTTGTTTTGTTATTTAGTCCGGACATGATCTGTATTGTTACAAAAAGACCTGCTAAAAAGGTAAAAGGTGAAGTGAACATTAGTGTTCTAATGTTTGTGATTTACATGGATATACCTTTATTTGGACACAGGAAGAAAGATTTTTCTTTTGTAGTTCTAGAATGTTGTGGAGATTTTTTAAGGAGATGAGCTTATTTAATGGTCTAAGATAAAATAAGTGTAAAAATAATACACTTAAGAAATTATTGTTTAATGCAGAATTACTTATTTAAAGGATTTGCTAAGTAATAGTGAATCAGAGATTGGATGCATTCAAAGGTGATGCTTCATAATGAAGTCTGTTCCTATTCTGCTTTTCACACATAAACTGACAGCAGGTACACCTGAATGCACAACCCCTCTCTCTCTGAGAACATGGGTTATAATTGCTGGTGTACATGTGGTATCGCTGCCATCCACCTGTGTTAGGAATATTATCCATTCCAACTGTCAGGTCTTCTCTGTATTCTTTTCCTGCTGTACAATGAAACTCTAGATAAAATAATCACCATGTGACTTGAGTTTATAATAATATCTAGCAGTGCTGGCATGATTTACATGGATGTAAAGGGCTTTAAGCCTGTTGTCCTTCCTATGCCGGTTTGCTCTGAATGCTGATGAAATTGCCTAGTTTTTATAAATCTAGTGTATCTAGTATATCTATTTTTTAAAATCTAGTAAATCTACTGTATCCAGGACACAGTGAACATTTATTACCCACTGCAATTGTCTACTCACCAAAGATTCATTAAATAGCTGATTTTTGAGATGAGATTTCATTTTGCTTCTATAGGTCCTATGTAGGGGAAAATATTACTGTAGCTACTAATGAGGATATTTGCAGCCACCTTTCCCTTCTTCTGGTCTGCCTTAAACTTACCGCTCATCTTTTTTTGTCCCTCTTTTATTAAGTTTATTTTTGTAGCCTACTGTGAAAGCTCCACAGTTGGTAGGTAAGGATTATGACTTTTGTCTGTTGCAGCGCCTATTTTAAACTTATTTTTACAGTGGGTAAGAGACAGAGTAAACCTTCAAGAGAAAATTATTGGCAACAGTCTCCCTGTGTGTTATTTTAGCTTAATTTATTTGTAGAACTTCTTCAGGGCCTTGGACTTTCTAGCTGCATAAAATTTCACAGCAGATGATCTGATTAAGGTTTTCTTTAAAAGTAAAACATACCTATTAGAACCAGGAAAGTTTCATCATTATTCAACCAATTAATTTCAAAGTAAGCTGGCATAAGAACATCAAAGCCCTTAAAATATGAGCAAAACCACTGCTACTCTGTGTCAAGGGTTTTATCCCAAGGCAGAATCAACCAATTAATTTAGTTAATGAGCTAATGGGCCAAACCAAAAACAAAGCAAGGAGGATTTGAAAACCAATTATAAATTACAAACTAAACTAACAAAACTAACTTGATTTGGGGAAAAACAAGAAGACATTTAATTCACCCCACGTAAAAAGCCCACACAAAGACATATGGAGATTAATCACACATTCTTACATAACTGCCCCAACTGCAATCTCCAAGCCCTCAAAAGAAGAGACTTCCTGCAGCTATTACTCCTTGAGGACACAGAGTCCGTTCAGTCCATGCACACATTCTTCAGCATCAGCAGGCATCTTAGAGCCCAATTCTCTGTTCCATGTGCTTCCATGTGAGTCCTCCATTTCCAGTGTGCTAATTCTTACAGCCACAAACATTGAATCATAGAATTATCAGGGATCAGAACGGACCTTGAAAGATCATCCAGTCCAATCCCCCTGCCACAGCAGGACTCCCCGACCAGGTCCAGGTGGGTTTCAAACATCTCCAGAAAAGGAGACTCCACAAACCCACCAGCATCCCTCTGCAGCGCCCCATC
>VZRI01009696.1:21504-39658 GCA_013397515.1 Upupa epops
CGATGAAGAACTTCCTCCTCACATCAAGTCTAAATCTACCCACCTCCATCCAGCATCCATCTCCATTCCCCTAGTCCTGTCGCTACCTAGGATCCTAAAAAGCCCCTCTCCAGCTTTTTTGTAGCCCCCTTCAGATACTGGAAGGCCACAATAAGGTCACCTCGGAGCTCCTCTTCTCCAGACTGAACAGCCCCAGCTCTCCCAGTCTGGCCTTACAGGAGAGGTGCTCCAGCCCTCTGATCATCCTCGTGGCCCTCCTCTGGACTCGCTCCAACACATACACATCCTTCTTGTAATAAGGGCTCCAGAACTGGACACAGTACTCCAGGTGGGGTCTCACCAGAGTGGAGTAGAGGGGGAGAATTACCTCCCTCGCTCAACCTGCTGGCCACACTTCTCCTGATGCAGCCCAGGATCCGGTTTGCCTTCTGGGCCTCAAGTGCACACTGCTGGCTCATGCTGAGCTTTTCATCCACAAACCCCTCTTTCTGCTGATCTCAAGGTACTACTGTCTCTCTGTTCACTATGTTCCCAGGCAGGTTGCTGCTATGTTTAGCACAGTGCCTTGTGTGTTCTCTCCAAACAACAGACAAAAAGTTTAGTGAAGCAGAAGGAAGAGCTGGAAACCTCAAACTGGAAACCCCAGCCCCTTTGTTTCTGTTTGCAAATCTGCAAAAACTCAGCTTGGAATTGCAAGTCAAAATATCACAAGTTGCCACAGTGACATCCCAATGCCTCAGGCAAGAAATCTAAAATTTCAAACTACAACACTCTGCAAAACAGAGCAGTCAGTTGAAGGATTTTTATAGCAAATATGAAAAAAGTGCTTAAAGCTTTTAAAAAATAAATCTCGATGGATCCACAGATGTGGGATCTTCAAAACGTCCACATTTGAATATAGAGAATGAAGCTTATCTTCTACACTCTCAGTGATTTATGGACAGGGCAAACTCATGCTCTTTTCCCCAGTCCGCTTGTTTGCCTATACATTGTAATCTTCTTGCTCCTCCAGAACTGCAAAGGAATCATAGAATCCTAAAATGGCTTAGGCTGGAAGGGACCTCAGAGAACATCTAGTTCCAAAACCCTGCCCTAGGCAGGAACACCTCTCACTCAAAGCCCTATATAGCCTCGCCTTGAACACTTCCAGAGAGATGTCATCCAAAACACTTTGTCATCAGATCATCAAGAATTCCTTGCATGGTTCCATTTTTGGAAGATTGTACTATTTGCCTTTTTGTTAGTGACACTTTCATGTATTTTCTCTGCTGCTTGGCTCATTACTCTTAAGTAGTCATGGAGATGCTTACCCGTCTATTTTTACTGTTTTAATCTTGTATCTACAACTGTCACAAACAAAACTAACACGTTTGACCCATTCTGTTGTTCAGTGTCTCACTTTGATGGTGGCCAAGAAAGGTACGCAACACCTATTGCAGAAAGTATGACCCATTCGCTCAGGATGTTAAAATGAGTCAAATGAAGAACTCAAGAAACAGATCTTTTCTCCATTAGTTTGTAATCAGGTTTCTAATTTAAAACAGACTAGAGAGGATGCAGTGCTCTATCATGATTCTGTGGTTGCATTAAGGCAGTCTTCAGCAATCCAGGATAGGCTTACATGTCTGCAGTTTTTTGTGCTGTAGTTTTCACATACATGTATGTGCATGCATTTGATAATTGCATGCCAATTAGAGGCAAATTTACCATGATTCCAGTGGTAGTTTACTGGAAACAGTGCACTGTTTAAATTAAATTAAAATAATAATTTAGTGTAATTTTGGGGTATTATTTCTTAATAATTTCAACAGGGTGAATTATTATGTACAAAGTCTTGATAATGTGATTCCTTAGCATCTAGTTTAGCAAAGCCATTACCTCATGCCTATGTAGTTCAGTAAATTTTCCAATTGAGGCATGTTTTGGTGAAACCAAAATGTATTCAGAGATAATGGTTCTTCACTCAGCTTCAGTGTATACTAGTGTAGATAACTCATCATCCTGATGACATCTGAAGAAGAATAACAGACAGAAGGGGAATGTAAAGATGATTTGAATCAACTTGAAGAGTAATTAAGGGAATTTAATATGTATATAGTTTGATAAAATGTATATCAGGGTGTTTTGATATCATTAGAACCTACGGATATTGGTAGGATAACTATGTATAGGCGTTGATTGGTTATAGGGCTTGAACTCCATATGAAAGAGCAATGATTTGAAACTAGTAGTGCAGTAGATGGGCCATCAATGAGTTTAGCAAATGAATCTAGAAGTTGTGAAGTTGTTGTCTCTTTTTGACAGAGAAGCAGAATAATAGACAGTATTAGAATAATTCTGGTTCCTGTAATTTTGTCTTCAAAGGTGTGGGCACTTAAGGGAGAAATAAAGAAGTAACTTTGTTCCTATCTCTTTCCCATCCTACATCCATCCCTACCTTTCTCCCTCTCTTTCTCTTTCCATCCTTTCCTCCTTTTGATATTCTCTCTTATAACTTTAATCTCCACTGCCTTTCCACCCCCAGTGAGCATCTGTCTTGTTTAGGGCTTGATAAAGAGCAGGTTTCCTAAGATGCAGCAAGAAAACCTCACAAAAATGCAGTTAATTGATTACGAACATCGGTATATAGCTAATGCAAACAGTTTTGCATCCAAATGGCAAAATCCTGTGTGATGGTGTCCTTCCCTACCTGAGCTGTTTCCTCTCTGGAAGAGGCTAGTAAAAGTTATGGATAGTACAGGCTGAAGCTCCTACTGAGTGCTGCAATCACAGCATCCTTATGCTGTGATCCTTATTTTTCTTTTCTATATATTCAGCTCTATTTGAATAACCAAATTAATTGATATTCTGAGCCTTCAGGTTTCCTGATTTTAGTAGTTCCTGATTTAATAGTCAGTGTTTACTGTTGCAAAGAGAACCATGCTCCGTAACGTGTTCAGTCTCATCCCAGGGCTCTCATGGGTAAAGTAATGGACCTTGATTCCTTTCTTCACAGCTATGCAATAATATTAGTTAAAAGGGTGCTCTGTAAGAGGTTACCTGTTCTCCATGGACTTGGTGGATGAGATAGAAATGTGTGTGTGCTTAAATTGCAAAGAAGTTTTTTCAGAAATCAGTATTTTTTAGGTAGGAAAGATCTGTCTCATAGGAAGTGGAAAACAGAAAACTCAGACTTCTAGCAGACATTGATGGTCTTTATTACTGAAAGTTTTAAAATTAGATCAGACTGGTGTGTTGGTTTTATTTGATTTTTTTTCTTTGCAAAAGTAACTTTAGAGGTTCATGAGACAAGCTCTAAGTATAGATATACAAGAACAGGAGATATTAACTTCTTTTTGTGCAATTGCTTCTTAGCAGAGACCAAAAAAATGAAGATGGGAAGAACAATAACCAACAATGGAAACACTTTATTGTTTCTTCCTGTGAAGGGACAAGGGGAAATAGGGGAAAAGGGAAAGGATAGATTCAGAAAAAGAGGAGACTGAAGACAGAAAGAGAAAGGTTGGAAAGTGGAAAACCTTGTGTATCACAGCTTTAATATGAGGTGAAGAAGTCCTGTTTGGCATGTCTGGGAACCACTGAAATATACCTTGCTGACTGCTCTGAAAGCAGATGGAGTTGTATTGAAGATCACAGCAATAAAGGTGCAGCAAAGGCAACTTCTGAGGGGAAAAGAAAACAGAAAAATAAAGAAAAATCTGTAGATTTATGAATTTCAGAACTGTCAGGACAAGAAGGTTTTCAAAGTACTTGAGTTGGATCCATGGCATGTGAGTCAGTTTGTCAGAAACTTAAGCTAATGATGTAATTCTACTTTATTTTACTTGGTAACTTGGATGGAAATTCCTGCCTTTCCATGGCAGTACTGGTTAACTGTCTTTTTTATTTAGTATTGCTTTCTGCAATGTGATTCTGCCACTTTGCTTCTGAGTAACACCTAAAATCTATTTATTCTTTAGCTCATTTGAGTTGTTTATCTTTTCGTAGTGTATTCTTGTATTTTTCCTGCAAGGAAATGCAGTCCTTTTAAGTGACAGTTCATAGTTCAGTAATTAATGACATTACCAGTTTATACATCCTGAAGATCAGTTGAATAAAATTTATTTGTAGCCAGTCAATAAAGCTTACATTTTTTGTACAATATTTTTATTTTATGGAACGATGTCTCTGCAATTTGTGAGGTGGTGCATTAAAGGAAACTACTGATAAAAAATAAGTAACATGTGCTGTGGGACTGTATGTACTTGTTTTAAACTTTATTCCCAACCCATTCCCACGTACAAACCATTTGTAAACATGATTATGGACAATGTCCCTTTAAGATGAATTGTTGCAGAATTAAAAGCGCTTCTATTGAAACGCGCCATGGACATTTTGTGACATTGGTAGATGCTTACATATACATTTGGTTTAGTATTTGCACCTAATTATTCCAAATTTTACTCACTTTTTGTGAAGAAAATAAATTAGAGCGCATTTGTCATTGCTTTCATGGGTAAGTCTTATCAAACAGCTAAGTGTGTTTTCTTCTCTGGTCCTACAAATTTATGATTAGAGAATTTAACACAGTACTTCTCAACTTCTGGAAACATTATTTCTAATTTATTAATTTGAATAATTCTGAAATAATTTCAGATATGGAAGTGTTTTAAAAAATTGCGCTTCTATCTCACACTATCATGCTATTAACAGTACTGTATTTTCCTCTGTGTTTGAATGGCAGAACACATGGAAAGCATAGTCCTCTTTCAAGTCCAATAGTGGAACAGTTTATGCATTTTCATTTTTCTCATAAATAATTACGTGTAACTAGGAATATCATGTGCTGCTTTCTTCAAGCCTTTGGGATGCGTCAGTAAGAGGTGATCTAGCTGCAACATTCTTTTCCACTTCCATGCAAAAATTGATTTGTCAGTGATGTGTAATGGATTGCATGACCCTTGTAAATTGTGAAGGTAAGAGAAGGTTTTATATGAAACTCACAGGCCAGGTCTTACCTCATAAAGTGTTAATATTGTAACCTTTTTAGTGGAGACTTTGACCAACTTTGAGTGGCTTTTAAGAATTTGCTACTTGTTTTCCTTTTTGTAGATAAATGAAAATACTTTAGAAATTTTTAATATGATTTATTCATAGAAAAAGAAACTGGTTACTTTCTCTGCATATTATATCTGAAGTCTTTGGTTTGGATTATAAGCCTTGCAGGTTGCTGTTTTTTTACTGCAGATTTATGAAATGAGAATTTTGTGAAAATATTTCAACTCCTGTTTTCCTGTCAGCGTAACACCTTGTGAGTGTTACACATTGCTGAATCTTGCATCTATCTCTCAGCATTAGCTACCATTCAAAACTTTTGAGAGTTTCAGAAGAGTATTTTCAAAATACATCTTTTTTCTCCGATATGTCTGAAATCCAACATGTGCTTTCCTTTCCCTCCTTGCTAGGCTTTCACATACTGATTAGATAAACAGAATGAGCATTACTTAAACTGTAAAAGCTAAAGATTCAATTTCATGAGTGTGGAGTGCTAACAATTTGCCATATAGGATAGCTGAGTTTCCTTCTTTTCACCGCAACATAGAAACCATTTTGTGTCCTGTTAGGAGTCTCAACATGTTTTGTTGAAACATGCTGTAGTTATGGGTGAAAATTTATTGAAGAGGTATTTTATTTATAACATTTCTGTCCCATAAAGCTTAGATGGTAAAACAGTGTAGTTTTGCAGGTGGGCAGGCAGCACTGAAACAAAAAAGGTTGTTACTAGAGGTAGACAGTCTCAAAGAAAGGCATTTTTCTCTAAGTTAGAGATAAACAGAAGTGCAACCGTAATAAAATGTAAGATTTAAACCTTTATCTTCTTTTATTTGGGCCTACTCTAACTTGATAATTTAAAACTCTTACTGCAAACTTTGACCAATACAATTTTAGCATCAGGTGGCAGCTGTTTAGTCTCTGTGTGTTGTATTTTCCAGATATGTTTGACAACACTGAGTTGCTGAAATAGCTGTACTTCAGTGAAGGGAAAGAAATTGTTTCTGTTTTGCTGCATTGCCCTCTCTCTTTTAGTTGCAGCCCACATTCATGTTAATCTAAGTTGCTATGTGTCTCCACAAAAAGTGGAATAAGGCAGTCAGACCTAAGAAGACTACATAGTCTGAGTCAAGATGTACACTGAATGATAGGGAAGAAGGCAAATATGAGTCAAAGAATAAAATTGTTCCCCTTTCTTTAGTTATGTTAGTTGTCTGCTCAAAAAATGTTTCAGATGTAATCTCAGAAGGCTTCTCTTGGAGAATGAAAGTGTGATTACCTTCTCTTTATACAATAGGCACCTTAAATATTAATGTAAGACATTTTTTAAATGTTCTTTTTAGCCTTTTAAGATGTATCTATGGAGCCAGCATATGGAGGATATAGCAGCACACTGATTAGTATAGGAAAAAAAAAATCATTCTCTGGGCTATGCATAACTTGAACTGTATACCAGCCTTTTAGAGAAATCCTGAAATAATTTAAAATTATTGATTTTGAAGGCAATTTTTGTGAGGTTACATGATTTACAATTCCTATGTAATTTCTCCTGAATATGAAGCAAGTATGTTAATCTTTATTTATACCTGAAAGCTTTTCCATCTATTCTTTCCATTGGTTGCTAGAAGATCACTTATAATTGACATTGCTTTTTCATGCTTTAACCCATCGTCAATGTAAAAATGTCATTGAAGCACTACAGATTGCATTCAGCTGCATTACACCCTTTTTTGTCTCCTGTGACTTCTTGAATGTTTAGAAATACACTTTGTTTCTTTAATGCTGTTTTTTAAGTGAAAGAGTTTATATATTTGAGCTGAATCGATGTTGTGATGAAGGAACTCAGCTGAGTACAATAAAAATGAAAGGCAGAGTACTTCATAAAAGCCATAAATGTAGTATTGCTGCAAGTAGTGGACGGCCGTTCCGTGAGGAAATAAAGCACTAAATCCCTGTTTTGGCTCATTAAACCTTACTTTTTAAAGATCTAGTTTCTGACATTGAATTTATAATTAAGTAGCTAGGCTTGTACTAATTTCAGGGAAGTGGGCAGTCTGACCATTTCAAAAGGCTCTATAATGATTTAATATCAATACACCAATAAAATGCTACTCGGGTAAAGGAGCAGAGAAAAATCTGCGCTAAAGCCAGCAGGAGTTGTTGCTGTTAAATTTTGGGGTTTATTACAATGGAGTTGCTGTATCTGATGGGACTACCAGTAGTGCTCTTGAGCAGCCAATTCCTGATTCATAGCTATCCTGTTTATTAGGTGAAGGGTATCTATTCATCAGTCTCCATCATTCAAAGCTGAAGAGAGTTCAGTCTATCAGCAAAGGCAAGTTTTATACATTGTTGGTTTGTGTTGAGCCTTCCTAGGCAATAATTATTTTTATAATAGATGTTTGGGCCTATGAATTGTCTCTATGTTAAAGCATGGGTTGGCTAATAAATATGGACTGTCCTACTGTACCATCTGTCCTTTACAGAATTTGGAATGTGTTTGTTTGATTCTTTGTAAATGAGCGGAAAATAGTGGAAAACAAATATAAAGGCATAGATTACATTCTAGCATGCTGCCTTATCACAACTAGATCTTGCAGTGCAGGAGCAAACAGCATTGCTGCAGTGAAATGGTCATTAAAAAGTAATTTTCCTGAAAATTATTCTTTAATACTATTAGATGAAAACAATCAAAATCAACAGTGATCATATCCACCAGACACTCTTGAGTTCCAGTAGCCATGTGGAATGACAGTTAGCGATCATCAAGCTAGGAAACAAATATGTTTTTATGTAGGTTATAAACTGGAATGGCTGGAGGGAAATACTTTGCCATATCACACATCTAAAAAGAATATTTTATATGAACTACAGTATGCTATCTTCATTGTAGACTCATATTTCATATGGTCTCTACTCTGCTGATATCCAAGTTTAACAGCAGATGTATGAGCAAGTGTGAAAATAGAGAAAACATAGAAATACCAACTTAAATACAATTTAATCACAGTTAAAATCTTGGGTGCAGGTAAGATGGAGGCAAAGTTGTTAAGAAGTGCTGGAGTGGTATGGAGGTAGAATACACAAAATGTGTCTAAATGCATATGCAGAGTTTCAGCTGTTTACTATTTGGAACAAATATGTGGTCTGAAGGAGACTTTATGCCATGAATAAGTGTGGTGTCAGCTTCTGTCCCAGCACAGTTTAACAGCATCTAATTGTTTGTCCAAATAAAATAAAGCATAGTTTTCCCTCTTAAGTTTAGCCTTATTGACTTTATTTCTTATTTTTGCCTGATTTCCATTCATCCTTAAGTCCTTAAATGTAAACTTTGGCTTTTGAGAACCTGTTTTTATTAACTATTTATATGTGTGAGGTTTATGTTGCATGGAAAACAGACTGTGGGTTCCTGTGAGTGTAAAAGTCAACAGTAAAACTCAGTTTTACTTTGGAAAAAGAAAATCTTTTCCCCAACTGCCTGGAGAGTCTCTGCTTTCAAGAGAGTGTTGACTGCTTGCATATAATAATAAACATGGACTATAGTTGCATAAAAATGTATCTGGAGATGAAAAAGTCAGACTGATCTATCAAACGTAAACTGATCCTTTAAAAGAAAGAATAAGTACTCTCCTAGCTGTCATTCTACTTTAATAAAAATAGGACTTAAAGACATAGTTAAATAAAAGGTCTTAATATTATATGGCCAAGGAATCCAAGCCAACAGGAGTATTGAGCCTACTGTCATTTACCCTTGTCAAATACGTGAGAAAGTGAACAGTAGACATTGTAAGTGATAAAGTTTAAATGCTTAATCTGTTACAGAAGAGGTATTTAAATGAAATCATTAGCCTCTGTTCCTAAACCTAAATATGTAATACATCAACTCTAAAATTATTTTTGAATAGAAGACATATCAACACAGTAGCAAAACACATTTATCTGCTTTTGGTATTTCCAGTCCTGTAAAATGCTTTGATATTGTATTGACATTGTTCTTGACAATGTGTTGACATCATCACTGTGCGTTGCAGTACTGAAACATGCATATAAGATGCCCTTCTTTCTTTGTCTGTGGAGTTTCCTATTATTTTTACATTTCAAATCCTATTTCTCCAACAAAATAGAGGTGGAAAATGAGTTCCGAAATAGCTGAAGTTGCCCTGAAGCTTTTGATGACCTCAAATTTGTATTTGACAAGTAAACTGAGTATAAGCACAAGTGTACTCTGAGTGAGGAACATTATTTTCAAAAGAAATTTACACTGTGATGATGATGGATCTACAGGCTTTTTGGTATGTGGCTGAAGCCATAAAGTTCTTTTTAGAAGCCTATACACTTTAAAATTTGCACCTAAAGGCAAATAATAGTGAGCCTGAAAGTAAAAGATTATAGTTCTGAAAGGTACATAAATTCTAAAAATACAGAGGTTTCTCTGAGGTGTGCTATTCAAGGACAGAATTGAAGTGAAAATGTGTACAAGCTTTTGAAAGAGCAAGCAAATAGTTTTATGCCGTTAGTTTTTAGTGATGTGTGAAACCTAAAAAAGAATTCAAGACATTTGAGGAGACTGCTTATCTTCTGTATTCTAATTTGTGATGAAATTCATTTTTTCAAGTAGTAGAACTTTTGCATCTGTGTTTGTGAAAGAGCAGAGAAACACCTGCAGTAATCATACTAGTGTTGCTATGCCTTTTTGGAAACTTAAAAATTATGTACTAGTTATTTAAAACTTATAACACATTGGCTCATTGCAGTCCTGTACAAAAATACAGTATATAGTCCATGCTTTAGTCAAAGTGTTTGTAAAATTTGCAGTAAGTTTGTTAGAAGAATATACACTGCTGGCTGTGTGGTACTTAAGGTCAGAATAATTTAGTACAATGAGCAGATCCTATTGCAAACTGCTAATTTAGTATCTTGCAGTGCTCCCAAACTAACAAGTCTTATAAAAATACAGAACAAGTTAAATAATGTCTGAAGACATGAATGTGTCTGTAAGAAATTCTATTTCAGATTGTTTAAAATGTTTACAAGTCTTCCGAATTTCTTTTCATGTGCAGAGAGGACTTATGTGTGAGAAAATCATATCATGGAATAGCTATGGTTAGAAGGGACCTTAAAGATCTTCTAGTCCAACCTCCTGGCTATGAACAGGGATGTCTCATAACTAGACTTGATTGCTCAACTCCTCATCTGGCCTGGTCTTGAACAACTCTAGGGAGGGAGTATCTCCACAACCTTTCTGGGAAATCAGTTCCATAGTTTCTCCACTCTTGTACTGAACAGCTTCTTCCTATTTGGAAGGAACATCTTCCTATTTTAAACTATTTTCTCTTATCCTGTTGCTGTATACTCTTGTGAAAAGTCCCTCAGTGGGTCTTTGGTATAAAAATACTTTCAATATTTTAAAGACCTGAATGATTAACAATGTATAATTAGATATATAAGTCCGGTAGAATCAGTTGTATGTATTAAAGTTCATCTCTGCCTACATAAAACAGACATGTGAGATCATGTATGTGGGTTTTCTGTGTCCATGCACAAATGCACATTAATGCAACAACTGTATGAGAAAGAGAACTTGTAAGTTAAAGATATCCATAGATGATTGTCATTGAAGAGGTAAGTTAAATACAGATTTTAAAATTTAATGATAAGTTTGAGACTAATTTAATTTCATAGATAATATTCTACATTGTCAAGCATGGAATAACTCCCTGTGCTCTAATAATTTGCTGACAGCAAAGTAAAAACTGAATAACATGAGAATCACAAGTTATCTTAGTGGTTTTACATTGCATCATTAAAAAGGTAAACTTTTATGAATTCTAAGCTTACAAAAAATATAAAACTGCTAAACTTAGTTTTATTTTGGCATATGTATAGTTTAATTTTTCAATAAAGATTACTCATGAGTGCTTAAATGCTTTAAATTTCAGTCCATTTCCAAATATGATATGAGTATTTGGAAACAGTAATTCTTTCTATCTAAAAGATCAAAAAGGCTCTATCAGGATTTTCTGCGGTTGCTCACATAAGCTATTCATGCAAATTATTATTTGATAAGTCATTTTGTACATTTTTACCTTTACTTCAATAGCAATGTCACTGTGTTGCTGAGAAAAATACTTCCTACTATCTGTGTAAGATTTCGAAAATAAGATGTTCCATTATGAGTCACTTTATGTTCCCTGGAATACTAATGTATTATTTGGTTTATTTACAAAATAGCATTACATTATGTGCTTTTTGAAGTTTAATTTTGTGTTTTAATTGCATATATGAATTTTCTGTGGAGAGGCATTTGATTTAGAAAATGATAAACCGGATATAAGGAAAGTGGAAAAGCATGGGAAAGGATCATAAGAATGTCTGCTCTTCTAAGCACATGAACTAGTAAGGTTTAAATGTGTCCAGTATGCAGAATTTAAGCAATGTTTTAGAAAATTAAAAGAAAGAAATCTGATGCCAGGGTTGTTTCTCTACCATCATGAACAAAACATAAAGATAGCTTTATTTTTGTTGTTGTTGCTTGTGGGCTTTTTAAATAATGACTGTATACACATCAAGCCATGGTATTTCTAAATGTAAACTTAAAAGAGAAAAAAACCCTTCCATTATGTTTTATCTTTTCTGTCTACAGGGTAAACTGTTTTAAACAGAGGCATTGCTGCACTTGTTACCAGTTTGATTGATGAGATCATAAAGACACATTGTTCAGTCTTCTAGAAATGTACCTTTTTATTACCTGTAAATCTTAGGCAGTTTTGAGTAAGTTTTGCTGCACTGCTGTCTATATACACATTACATACATTTAAAAAACCTCAGTACTCCTCACTAGTGCCCATCAGGGTGCTTTTACATCACTCCATTATACTTCAAAGGAATAGAAATACCCACTGCCTTATTTTATGTGTTTTCTGTTGGACAGAATATTTTAAAATAATGTAGTCCAATCCTCTTACCATGTGCAGGCAATCTTTTCAGTTGGGTTGTCCAGTCTGGATCTGAACACTTCCAGTGACAAGAAATCTGCAACTTCTCTGGATAACCTGTTTCAGTATCAAGACCTTGCAATTGACCTTGTTAAAATTCATGAAGCTCACGTGGACCCACTTCTTTCAGGATCCCTCTGGATGACATCACTTTTCCCTAGCCTATCCATCAAGACACATCCTTACCCACCTAATAGACCATCCGTCAAATCTGTCTCTCTCCAATTTACCAGCAAGAAGGTTGTGGGGGACCATATCAAAGCTATTATAGAAGTCTGAGTAGATGACATCTGTAGTTCTTCCCTTTGGACACTGATTAAGACAGTCGACTGTTAGTGAAGACCATATTATTAGTCAGGTATATTTTGCCTCTGGTAAAGCTACATTGACTATGTCCAGTCACTGCCCTGTCATCCATGTGTTTCAGTGTAACTTCCTTTTTAGGAAGTGGGTTCAATATTCCCTTCCCTCCATTCACTGGGGCCTGTCTGTGACAGCTATGACTTTTCAGACATGATGAAGACTGACTTGGCAATTACATTTGCCAGATCACTCAGAACCCTGGGTTTGTGCTGGGTCCCATTGATTGCTTTATGTTCAGATTCCTAGAGATGGTCTCAAACCTTGTCTTCTCTTAAGGGGAGAGGGACTTCATCCCCTTCACTCTTTGCCTAGAAGTTTAGGAGAAGAGTGGGAAGAGCTGGTTACCAGTGAACAACAGGTCAAAAAAAATGGCTGTTTCACTCAGCCTTCTTCATGTTGGTTGTCACTGTTTCGCCCAGTGTATCCAGGGGTTGTGTCTCTTGCCAAATGAGCTCCAACAGTGCCTTAACTGTCCTGATCCCATCCCTGCACGTCTGAGCAGTGTCTCTATAGTCTTTCAAAGATACATATTCCTGGTTCCAACTGCCAGTGCATTTCCTGTGCTTTCATTTTACTGAAAGGTCCTTACTCCGTGGTGCTGGTCTATGCACTCTGCCTGGTTGCTCACACGTGGGATTCAAGAGCTCTTGCGCTATAACAAGAATGTCTTTAAATTGCTGAAAGTCTGTTCATTTAATCTAACTCTGCCTCATAATCTACTTCCCTAAACAACTGAAAGTTCATTCTCCTAAAATTCAAGGTCTTGACTTCACTCTTCAATTGGCACATATCCCTCAATATAGTGAATTTTACCAAACATGATCCCTGCCTCTGATCTTGATGCCTGTTACTAGTTTGTCTGCGTTGGTAAGTAACATGTCCAGTAATGCTTCTCATCTGGTTGGGCTGTCTGTTAGTTAGATTAAGGGATTATCATTAATGCTATCCAGGAGTGTCCTGGATGCTCGCATCTTGCTGTGATGCTTTTGGAGCAGATGGGAGATTGACTGAAGATCTAAAGCTGAATCAGAGCCTCTGAGGATGATGATTCCTGAAGTTTAAGTAAAAGGGCATCAACACAACCATTTTCTTTGAGTAACAGGTAGTGTACATGAAGCACAAGGTTATCTTTGGTGACTTGGATTTATGTAATTTGTGCCACCAAGTTTCATTGATAGCAATTAGGTTATAACTTTCCAGCTATGCAGTTGCTTCCAGCATCTCCTCCTTGCTACATTATGGGAACATTATTGTCAGAGCTGTTCCATTCAGGTTGTAAGCTTAAGTACCTGTCTACATAAACCAATACTAGTTGTCCTTTAGGAAGATGGTTGCTATTTGAAATAAGACTTGTAAAAGCTGCTTAGGAAAGTAGTAAGTCAAGCTGAGAGAAGTTCTGATGTTTTGAAGTAACTCAAATTAACATTCATTTTAAAAGAACAGAGAATGATTGCTGAACTGCTGCCATGGATTACCTCTTTCCTTGAGTTTCAATAGCTGTGTGTGACCTTCCTGTGTATGCAGTTTTCAAAAAAGCAGATGAAGTGTTTGGTGTAGGTAAGTTTTATTAGTGGGAAAAATGGCACATTCTTTTAATGATTTAATTTTAATGAGTCCTTTCATGAGTCAACAATATGTGCAGATGGCCAAGAGTGCTAATGGCGTCCTGGCCTGTATCAGGAATGGTGTGGCCAGCAGGGAGAAGGAGGTTATCCTCCTCCTGTATTTGGCACTGGTTAGACCGCACCTGGAGTATTGTGTTCAGTTCTGGGCCCCTCAGTTTAGGAAGGATGTCGAGGTGCTGGAATGAGTCCAGAGAAGAGCAGCTAGATTGGTAAAGGGGCTGGAAGGTAAGCCTTACGAGGAGAGGCTGATGGAGCTGGATCTGTTTAGCCTGGAAAAGAGGAGGCTCAGGGGTGACTTTATCGCTGTCTGTAACTACCTAAAAGGTGGTTATGGTCAGGCCAGGGTCGGTCTTTTCTCCCTGGATGCTGGAGACAGGACAAGGGGTCACAGTCTTAAGCTCCATTGCGGGAGGTTTAGACTTGACATTAGGAAAAAGTTTTTTACTGAAAGAATGATCCAGTTTTTGGAAAGGGCTGCCATGGAGGTGGTTGGTCACCGTCTCTGGAGGTGTTTAAGGTTAGTCTGGATGAAGTGCTGAGTGGCATGATCTAGATGTCAGATGTTTAGGTTTACTTGGTTGGGTTTAGGTTGGACTGGATGATCTTTAAGGTCTTTTCCAGCCTCATCATTATTGTGATTTCACTCTGCTTTTTGGTTTTGTATCTGATTGCTATTAGAAGTAGGTATGTTCTCTTAGATAGCCACAGCTTGAACTATAGATGAATTTCCTAAACTGGCCCAAAGGCACTATTGTCACTGGAGTGACTGCTGTGTATGCAGTGGTACAGGCTCATTTGCTATAACATCTAGAATGTTTAGCTGTGTGGTCTTCAGGAGTGGCTGTACCATCTTTTCATTACTAGCAAGCATTACATCTCTCCTGACAGCTCTGAACTTAAGCTGCTTACTTACTCCTTGCACCTTATCACAGCAGGGCACTAGGCAAACAGGGAGACCACACTGTCCAAGTCTGACAAATATAAGTCATAAAGCGATGTCAACATCATCCTGATGGCACTGCAGCCTACATCATTGTCCAATTTCTCTGGTAGCCTGTGTGTTACAAAGTGACACTGTATGACAGAAAGTTCTTTTGGAGGACAGTCAGTGTTAGACTGGGTTTGTCAGCAGAGGAGGTGTGGTGTCTGTTGTAGTACATTGTGGGAAAAATACTCCCTCTGAGAAAGATATTGCCGCAGTTATTTCCTGGCTTGAGAGGGAGGGGGAACTTTTGTCTCCTAGTGATCTTTTTGACCATCATAAATGGAATTCTATCACCTGCACGCTTGCACAGCATGTTATGACTGTATAAAAAGCTGCAGAGCTTAAAACTTGGGGGTTGATAGTGGGGGTCCTTAAGGCCACTAAAGAGGAAGGTAAATCTCACGATGCAGTATTTACTGGGGTGGGGACCTGATTTGGGGACTGGGCTGGGAGCTGGGCCGGGGAGTGAGCTCTCTTACAGATGCTTGGACAAAGAAACTCCACCAGAACAGCCATTAAAAGACAAACAGAATAGCGGGTGCCAGCCGACTGCACCTTTATCAGATACAACTCCTTTATCGCGGAACAAGGAGTCTCTTCCTCCACCGTATCCTTCACAGTCAATATATCCTTCAGTGTATGACGTTCCCTTGTCTGAGGACGAGGACGAGAGGGAGGAGGTGGGGGGAGAGCTAAGAGTGGAGCAATGGGTAGAATGGAGAGTGGAACAAGTGGGGGTGCAACTTTTTCCCGGGACAAAGTGGAATGTAGGTGTGACCCTATCCTGATAGGCGGAGAGAGTAGGCGTGACTCTATCCTGATAGGCGGAGGGGATAGGTGCAATTCAATCATGGATTGGCTAAAGATAAGAGAGGCGGTGGAGAGCAAAGGTTTAACAATAGCAGCGGATGCGTTCCCTGTTGTCGTTGGAATCAACAGTCCCATATGGGTCCCTTTGGATCAAAAAGGGGTGACTCAATTAATAGAGGCAGTAGAGAAGAAAGGATTAAGATCGCCTTGGACCTTGAATTCTCTTAAATTCTTAAGATCACAGGGTCCTCTGCTTCCTCATGATATGGAACACCTTATGCGTATGATTTTGAAGCCAGTGTAGTATACATTATTGAAGGAAGAGTGGATATCTGCAATAAGAGGGGTTGTAGCTATGGCTGAGAGAAATAGAAATCATCCAGTACGCAACACCAGCGTGCTTTGGCTAACGGGTTTAGAACCAGGCATGGCAACCCCTTATGGTCAGCTTGCCCTGCTTGGACCGGCAGAATTGTTAGCTACCACTGATGCGGCTTTTGAAGCTTTTAGAAGGTTCGCCCGTACTGCTGAACCACCAGCTCCTTGGTCTGACATATCACAGGGTCCCACTGAATCCTTCCAAGAGTTTGCGGATCAACTGAGTAAAGCAGTCGAGAATTCCGAAGTACCTAGAGCCGTGCACAACGCGGTCATTCTAGATTGCCTCAAGCAGAGAACTCATCAAAACATTCAGGAGCTGCTTCGTGCAGCCCCAGGGAGAATGACAACCCCTGGAGAGTTAATTATGTCTTGGACAAACAAAAGACCTTTAACCAATGAAGGCCTCGCAGTTGCTATTTCTGATATGGTTGCAGCTTCTTCAGCTGCTAGGTCCTTAGATTCAGGTCCTTGCTTTCGATGTGGACAACATGGCCACATTCAACAACATTGTAAAGCTTCTAGTAGTAAGGTTACATGTCAGTTATGTGGCAGGAATGGCCATACAGCAAATTGGTGTCAGAGTTTTAAGATTTTGCCACAGGGAAACTGCAGAGGGAGGGCACCTTGGGCCCAGAGCCCCTCTCATTATCGACTGAGTGGGCCATCAATGATTCCTACAAGATATCCTCCGGCTATGCCAATTCTACCCCTAAAATTTACGACACACCCACAGTGGCATTAACACTAGACTGCAGAAACCTCCCCATAGTGACAGCCTATATGTCACACCACAATCTGCCTGCAGATTATCCAGGCAGGTCCTTGATTTCCATCACAGGTCTCATTGATTCGGATGCGGATGTTACAGTTATTTCAGACAATGATTGGCCTGAAGGATGGCCTATAGATTCATCTCAGTTTATTAGAGGGGTGGGAGGAATGATTCCAACTAAGAGATCATTATTTCAAGTGGAGATCGTCGTAGTCAGCAGGGGCGGATCATTGGAACGACCAGTGTTGCTTGTTCCATTGATTGCTGGTATACCAGGAACCCTGTTGGGACAAGATTTCCTAAACAGTGTGGTGGGGCACACTGATTACAAATTTATTCTAAGGGCCACTGTCTGCCAACTGTCCATCGCATATGCCATTCCTTTGCGGTGGAAATGGGACGAGCGCCCCATTTGGGTAGATCAGTGGCCCCTTCCTTTTGAGAAACTTACAGCCCTCATGCAATTAGTACAGCAAGAATTTCAATTAGGTCATATAGAACCCTCTCTTTCTGAGTGGAACACTCCAGTTTTCGTTATAAAGAAACGCTCCAGTGCTTTTCGCTTGTTGCAAAACTTGTTAATGCACAGCTAATTCCTTTTGGGCCAGCACAACAAGGTGGACCAGTACTATCTGCTATTCCTAGATGATGGCCATTGGTGGTTATAGATCTTAAGGACCGTTTCTTTTCTATTCCTCTCTGCAGCCTTTGCAATCACTGTTCCTGTTCTTAATAGCCAAGGTCCAGCAGAAAAATTTCAGTGGTGGGTTCTCCCTCAGGGAATGGCATGTTCCCCAACGATTTGTCAGCTAGTAGTTGGGAGAGTTTTGGATACAGCAAGGAGAAATTTTCCGCAATATTTAATCCTCCATTATATGGATGATTTATTGCTCACAGTCCCCACTGAATCAGGTGTACAGACGCTTGAGACGCAAGTGATTTCTATTCTTACGACAGCTGGATTCACTATTTCAGAGCAAAAGGTGCAAAGAGGTCCTGGAATAGAGTATGTTCGCTTTAAATTTGGCCCTGAAATTCTAAAACCCCTAGGCCTGAACATCCAGCCATATATTGCAACTTTATGGGACATACAAAAGTTGGTAAAGGGTGTTNCCAGCCATATATTGCAACTTTATGGGACATACAAAAGTTGGTAAAGGGTGTTACAGTGGGTCAGAGGTGCTTTGGGAAT
>VZRI01009697.1:0-30984 GCA_013397515.1 Upupa epops
CACCTGAGTCTAACAAGCCGCTAGAATTAAATGTTTCCTCGTGATCAAAGAACCCNTGTTTCCTCGTGATCAAAGAACCCAAAGTTCTTCTGTTCACACCAATCCCTGAGACACTTATTAACATCAAGGATTCTGTTATGTGCCACATTATTGACCCCTGCTGTTACAGGGATTGAACAAAACAACTGTTTGCAGACCTACTCTATTGATAAGATGTCCAAGTTCCCTGAATTCCCTTTTAATTCTCCTGACTCCCCTCTCAATAGCCTCATCACTACCAGCTTTCACCATCAACAATGGATAATAATCTGTTGGTTTAATGAGTTTGGGTATCCTCCTGGTGATATCCTGAACCTGGGCCCCTGGGAGGCAGCAGATCTCCCTATGAGAAGGATCTGGTCTTCACATAGGACCTTCTGTCCCCCTCAAAAAGGAGTCACCCACAACCACCACCCTTCTCTTCTTTTTCATACTTGAGGTTTTGAGGGGTTTTTTAGTGATGATGTTTAAGACGATGTTTGACAAGGCCAAATGCAGGATCCTACATTTTGGCCATAATAACACCCAGCAGAGCTACAGATTGTGGTAATAATGGCTAGAGAGCAGCCTGGTAGACAGGGACCTGGGAGTACTGGTTGAGAACCAACTGAACATGAGTCAGCAGTGTGCCCAGGTGGTGCAAAAGGCCAATGGCATCCTGGCTTGTATGGGGAATATTGTGGATATCAGGACTAAGGATGTAATTCTTTTCCTAGGAACCGGTGAGGCTTCCCATGAGTATTGTGTGCAGCTCTGGACCCCTTTCTTCAAGAAAGATACCGAGGTGCTGGAGGAGGTCCATTGCTGGAGAGCAATGAGGCTGGTGAAGGGATTAGTAGGAGAGACTTATGAACAGAGGCTGAGAGAGCTGGGGTTGTTTAGCCTGCAGAAGAGGAGCCTTGAGGGAACCTTATCCATTTCTGTAAGTATCTGAAGGGAAGTGATAGACAGATGAGGGGTGGAGGTGATAGGATGAGAGGACATGCTCTTAAGCTGTCAGGGGAGGGATGGGTTGGACGTCAGGAAGCACTTTGTCATGCAAAGTATGATCAGACATTGGACTACCCAGGGAAGTAGTGGAGTTCCCATCCCCAGAGGTGTTTAAGAAATAACTGGATGTGGCACTTAGTGCCCATGATCTAGCTGACATGGTGATGTTAGGTCATAGTATGGTTTTATGATCTCATTGGCATTTTCCAGCCTCAATAATTCTCTGAATCTGTGATCTCTGTGTAACTCAGAAAATCACAATCTGAAACATATTCACAGGTACAGCACTCTGCAGAAGCAAAATATGTAAAAAAGAAACAGCACAAATAGCTGTTGAATAGTGTAAGCTTCAGAAAATTGCAGTTTGCTGAACTTTTAAGGGAAGAACATATTAAAATTAAAATACAGATGGTATGAAAATAAATAATGTTTTCTTACCATTTTAAATCCAGTTCATTGTGTACAGTCACTTTAAAATATCAGAGTATACTAACACTGGTTCAGAAAGCTTATAAACTAAGAAATTATGTTTAAACATTAAGAGGAATAAAATGTTCAGGGAAGAATATAGCAGACTTCAAAATTCCTAGTGCCATATATGAGTCATGCCATTTCATAGTCAACTTTCTTTTCAGCCTTTATGACTTCTGACTGAAAAGAATATGCTACTAATTGGTGAAATCCCAAGATAGAAATTATAATTAATTAATTAATTATTATAATTATTAAATTATAATAATACAGAAATTAACAAAGTACTTCTGAAAAACAAAAGGAAAAGATATTTTCATTTGGGAAATATTAATAGAAGAAATGCAAAAGATTTATACTATGAAGTTGAAAGTAGCAAGGCACTCAAGAATTAATCTTCAAAATTTCTTATGGGTCTAAGAGCAATCAATCAACGAAATACACCTGTAATTCCAAGGTGAGACAAGGTAATGTCTCGTAGAAAATGACTTGCCAAACTGGTTACATCCTGCTTTTATCTAAATTCCACTGATCTGACCAACATGCTCCGTTTAAGCATTGAAAACTACTTATTGCAGGATTATTCTCTTGGAAACTGTTGATATTTCTACACTAAGAAATTTTTAATTACATGGACTACTCGTCTAATCTGATACAGTAATTGATATGTATATGCAATCTGGTATTCTGAGATGTTTTAGCATCTGAAAATTAAAGACTTTCTGTGATTAGGCACTTCCAAGCAGTTCACCTAAGGGTTTAACATTGCTAATTATCAAGATACCACTAGATGCACCAAGAGATAAAACATCATTTTTGGTGTGAGTAGCCAAAGATTTCTGGTAGAAAGGTATTTGTTCTGTGAGGCAGCACGAGATGGCAGGGCCTGAGAGTCATACTGGTGAGTATGGAATTTCAAGACATCTTCAAGCTGACAAAATTCCTTAGACTTTATGCCTAACTCATCTTTCTTTATGATACTAAAGTTGTTACTAATGTTTGCAAAAGGTCTACAATCTATCTGGCTCTTCACAGCCTCTCATTTCTCTGTATTTGCCTTCACTAATGTGTGCTAAATGTGGCATGGTAAAAGAATATAGAGCCTGTAAAACATGCTTCCTTTTCAGCCTGCACATTCGTAGTGTATGGAGGACTTAGGCCTTGCCATCCACTCACTGGTGTCACACATGAATGCACAGCAGAGATTTGTTACTCAGTTAATCATTAACTGAAAACGCTTGTGAACCTGGACACCAAAACTTGTTGCTTTTACAGCTTAGTCATTATCCACATTGAAGGAAGTAAGGGTGACCTATAAATCACTCGAGCTAATCACCCTCTCCCCCTAAAAAATTTAGTCAAAGCACTCTAGAAATAAAACCATATGGCACAATCATGTCAAATCTGTTTATATAGGCTGTTCCTAGAAACAGTAGTAGTGTAATACCAGATTTCCATATACTGAATCAATATTTGAGCATTTGAGACCAGATGTTTTATAAGATGCCATTAAGTGAGCAGAGCACATTAACAGGTTCAAAACAGACTGTGGAGGGTTCTTCAGACCCTATGCCTCTGCTTGCATTCCTCAGTCTCACAGCACCAACATGCACTCTCCAAGTGCTTTTGATTGGATTCAGCAGACCCAAACAGATTGTGACTGTCATGCCTTGTTTTTTTGGTTTTGTTGGGGTTTTTTTTTGGTTTTTTTTTTGCAAGTGTATATACATTCGGGACCAGCAATAACAAATTAATGAACTGTTTGTTTGAGTAACAGCTCCTGGTAGATGCACTCATTGGGTTACACAGGATTTCTGAGGTCTTGAGGTTTTGCATTGCATTGTTTCTAGGTTATGATGTGATGGCTTTAGCTGTACATTAATGAACACCTGCATGGTTGCTGACATTTGTAATTCTGCTTAAGACAGAAAAGCATAGGTTGTGATGACTATCTTACTATACACATTGTACAATCATAAATGTCAGGTTTAAAACAAAAAGTTTAAAGTTTTGCTGCATTCTTGTCGGTATGAGGTTTAGCTTGTTTGGCAAGAAAATACCAGATGTGGAGTTGAAATGATATATAAATGACTCTGTGTTTTATAACTCCATTGTGACATTGTATATGGTAGTATATATTTTTACATTAGGCCACTATCTAAACAAATCACAATGTTTTGCAATATACTGAGAATTTTATATCTTCCTAAAACACATTTCTTTGAATGAATAAAAGACTAGTTGCCTGTATCTGTCTTTTCCTTGTGCATTAGGCCAGATTCATTCAAAGAGAGCAAATATTAACTCAATACTTTACCAAGGGAGAAAGAATTTAGCATCTAGCAGGAGCTCTTCCAAGCTCTCGGGATGCTTGGATGATGAATGACAGAAGTAAACCTTTCTGTTTTGTTTTTACCCAATCTCTACTGCCTATTCCAAAGTCAGCTGTAGCCTGCTACTGGAGGAATATTGGAACTTCTTGCTGTTCAGAACTGTTGATTCCCATCTGTATGACAGTATACTATGTACATGCTCCATAGTATTAATAATGCTAATTTATATGTATCATAATTATTAACTTGTAATTCATTTAAGGAAATTATCTACATGTTTGTGACAACTGTCCTGCGTGAACAGAGCTTTATTTGGTAGACAATTCTAGTGAATGGACAGTAACTCAAATATTGCTCTGTTTGTTTCCATTTTGCTAAATCATTTGAAGAATGGATGAAAAGATTGAAATTGAAAATTACTTGTTAAACTTGCAAAACTGTGGTCAGATGACTCTTTAAGATTTATTTATCAAGAAAATACTCCTGACCTACAACCTTGGCAGGAGAGTGAGGTTAATTAAATATGATTTTTCTTCTTGTATAGTAATAAGTTTAAAGTTTGACAGACTAGTGCTTCAGAGCTGTCTTTCTGAGGTCTGATTGCTTTCTAGCATTCTTCCCCATAACACCAATGCAAACATAATTCCAAGTTCAGAAAATTCTACAAGAAAATAACTGCTGTAAGTTCTTTTGGTGGGGCACACAATGCTCTGCAGTTCCTATCTCACTCTGGGGGCAACTATTAGCAGCAGTAAAAGCATTTTATTATATCTGAATAAGATCTAATGCATGTGGCATCCAGCAACAAGCATTTTTAAAAAGTAATTTTATAGAGCTGAACTGCAATCAGTGTCCCTTTGTTATTTTCTTTCTTTGCAGAGAAATCCATGACTATATGGTCATGGATTCATTCTCTTCAGTTGAGACACTGAATAATATTTCAGTTATAGCCAACAAATACCATATAGTAGAATGCTTTCACTGCACATTTATCATAGTAACAAAATTATTTCCTTTTATTTTTGAAATATTAGGAACTACTTGTGAAATCACTTAATGTTTCTTTCCTTTATAGGCTTTTTAGGAGTGATACTGAAGCACTGAATGAAAATAAAACTTAATGCTCAATGGCTCATATGTCACTCAGATCTCACAACAAGGATACTGTACAAGTATAAGAAAAAAACACCTATTTTTTAAAAATAAAAATTTTCATGAACTGATAGTTCTAAGTAGCTTGAAAAGCAATGTCTAAAAATTAGAGTGATTTACAGAATGCAAATTCAGTTTAAAAAAAAAGGCAACAAATATGTATCAAATTATAGCACATTCATGGCTTAAAACTCACATCTCACTGAAGTAACAACTAAGATTTTCCACTGATTATGTTACTTTTGTTTAACTTGGAACCACAGAGTAACACTGGCTAGTAATTTCAAGTTCTTCCACCTACACTGAATCCATTCTTCCATGTAAACACAAACATGAATGTGAGTGTTTGCTTGTACATATAAAACATTTTCATTTCAAACATCTTAGGCAAATTCTTTTAAGACAAAACATCTAAAGATGCATATGTTCATTTGCAGAAAGCTTTAATGATGGATTTTTGTATCATGTAGGAATTTCAACGTGACTGATATATGTGGTGATTAAATATAATTAATATGCACCCTTGCTTTGACCAAAATTTTGCACACTGAATATTCTAGTTCAATTTGGTATAAATAAAATAAACCACACTTGCTGTGTTTAATAAATATAAAAATAATATATAATACTAATAATGTCTAACATAATCCTACAAATTCTTTAACTGTGTGTAAAAGTTATCACTTCCTAACTTTAATGCAGTTAGTAATGTTCTGATTATGTATCCAGGGGTCTTTTCATCAGCACTTGTTCAAACACTGGTTCAAAAAAGTCAGGACAGTTACATAAAACAAAAGAAAACCCCTTTTTACAAGTCTAAAGATGTGCTTGCCAGCAAAAGATCACAGAAAGGTATTAAACTTGTAATATGCCTGCCATCATATTCCAACTAATTTCCTATAAGCATTGTGTGTGCATTCAGATGTCAACATATTCAAAGTTCCTGAGATTGTAGTGATAATACTCGAGCTTACATATCTTCACTATTGATATAGTCTGCTAAGTAGGGCAGAGGTAGAGAAATAGTTCCCTAACCACTCTTATTACCATTTCATACATCTACAGGATTTTATTTTCTCTTCTTGCCAGGAAATATGTCTTACATCCTATTACAACTTCACCTTACTGAGCTTAGAATGAGCCATATTTTAGTAAAGCTATCTTCTAAGCAACTTCAATGCCTATTATTTTCATCTTGACAGCAACCACTCTTAGGAATAATCCCATAATTTTTTCTCTTTATTTAGTAATTTACTATGAAAGGTTGGCGTGACATTGGAGCATACTAAGAAATGCTTTTCATTCTGTAAATATAAATGCACAAAACTGTATTCACATTTTTTTCCTAAAGATAAATCTGATCATGAACACAAGTTTTTTTTTAGCTGCTGAATTTCATTTCACAGTCTTAGAATAATTAAGGTTGGAAGGGTTCTCAACATGTCATTCCTTCAGTCTGTGTTCACCTAACTTGTTTGTTCTTAACTAGAAGAAAAAAAGGTCACAGTCCATTTCAGAATTCACCCTTGGCCTTACTGGCTTTTACTGGCTCCAGTAAAAGCTTCAGTTCAGAAGGGAATGAAAAAGAGAATTTAAAAGATGTAATTAGGCTGCTAATAATTACTGTAAAGTGTTGGGATTTTTTTGACAAAAATCCTCATCTGTAGCCAATAACATTCTAGCTGTTCAGGCCAACAGGGTTATCTGAAAATACATATTTTTTTAAAACAGCCTGCATCTGTGGATCTAAATGGATCTATTTTGTACCTGTAACCCCTCTTTTTCTATTTTCAACAAACATAAAGACAAAATAAATATACTGTCTGTAAGAATAACTAATAAATTTATACCTTGGGTTGATCACTTGCACTTGTGAGTAAGTGATTATCGGTTACTGTGTGACAACTGTCATCTCTAAAACTCTGGACAGAAAAGGAATAGTGGTTTTGTTTGTTTAAAAATTGTAATTATTTTGAAATAGTAGTATTATTTTCTTTACTTGTGGCATCATATTTTTACTTTATTCCTCATTTTTTTCTGTAGTATTAAGAAAAGGAAATTAGTATCCGTAGATATACTTCAAAATGGGAGAAAAGAAAAAAGCACAAACCAACAAACCTAATGAAAAATGAAAGCAGAAGGGAAGAATCCATGAGGACACTGTTCAAAAGGGTTTAAGCCATTCAGAACCAAATTTGTAGGAACTCTGCTGAAACCCTTGGCTAAAATAAGCAGGTATGTACTTTCCACAAGAAAGAACAGGACTTCTTAAGAACATAACTACTAAAAAATTAATGATGTTCATGAAGCTTACAATAAGCAATTTTGGAGATCTGTTTCTGGGGAATTACCTCAAAATTGAACATCTGACTGTATGGCAGACTTAATAAATGCTGATACCTCCCAGGCACCTCATTTATATTCTGCTTTGATTGAGGCTTTTTAGAACAGGTTAGATACATGTGTTTGTGTTGGAATAGGTGTATCTGATTCTACAACCTGGCAAAGGAGTGAACTAGATAAAATTTGGGAGTCTTTTCTAGCCTTGCATTGTCATAAGCCTATTAAATGAAGACTCTGCAAGTACAATCAAAAATGTTGTGTCTTGGTCATATATTTGACAGATTATATAACAAGTATAAAGCCTGCATACTACTTTGACAAGAAAGTAATTTTTCTGTATTGTGAGATGACAATGAATCGAAAATTATCAGTTGTAAAACCCTACACTAGTAAGAAAAGATATCTCAAACATAAGTCTATATCTAGCAATATTTTAGTATGCTCTTTTTACTACTCTGTCCGATTCTTATGGTAATCCATACTTTTAGGAAAATAAGCAATTATTGACAGATCCTTATTTGAAGAACTGTTTTGAAATGCTGGAATGTCATAGTGGAAAATGCTATTTCAGAATTCAGAAATTTTGTTTTGAATGTTGTTGTATGTCCATCTATAATCATATATTTTTAGTGCATAGGGTCACATCAATGATCTCTGATGTCAAAGCTGCCGTATTATACTGCAAATACAGGATACTTTGAGCTAAAAAACGCATTTCTACCATTTTGAAGCAACATACATTCTCCTGATAAAAATCTGTGACCTGCATTTATACTTTGGTCTGTAAGTAAGCATTGTAAGTAAGCATTACTGTGGCTTTGGTAAAGTTCTTGAGAGTATTACATGGCCTTTTTGTAAATACATGATAACAGTAGATATCCTTTGGCATCCAAAATGATTTTTTGGTTGAGATAGGAAGTGCCTTAGAGAAGAGTATTGTGATTAATACATTTTGGATTATGGTGATTTTAATCTAGGAGCTAAGCAAAAATTGTGACAGAGATTAAGGGTATCTCTTTGGATTAGATAATGGGTGTATTCTGCAACTGCCTGTCATGTCCCAGCCCACCAGAGAAACAAGTGACTCAGGTTTTTGGATTCACTTGGGTCTAATTCAGATGCTGACATCAGAGAGTATAGAAATTTCTAAAGTTACCAGATGTCCAACTCATAGAGAAGAGGAAAAGAATAAAGAGGGAAAACAGATAATAGGTTAGATTTCCACTGTGGGCTACAGTGCTGCCTGGTTTTCTCAGGCCCCTCCCTTGCTGCTCAGTTGACCAGATCTCTGGAAAGCCATTTGGTTTATCTGTCCATCTTCTTAGCCAGTTGGTCAGTTTGAGTCTTTATGAATAGGAATCACACGCAAGGCCAGTAAGATTTTGAGGTGGGAATCTGTTATAGAACACCCATCCAGGATAAAGAAGCACATGAAAACTTTTTACAAGCAGTTGAAAGAGGTTTCAAATCCACTGCCACTTGTGCTCATGGGGGACTTCAATTTTCCCAAGGACTACTGGAAATACAATACATTACTGGAGGTTCTTGGAATGCATGGAAGAGAACTTCCTGACACGATTGGTTAGATGCCAACCTGCTTCTTATGAACAGGGAGGATCTTCTGGGTGAAGTAAAGGTTGGAGGTTATCAGTGATCATGAGATGATTGAATTTTCAATCCTTGGAGAAGCAAAGGAGAGGGGTCAGTGAAATTACTACCTTAGATTTCTGGAGGGTGAACTTTAGCCTGTTCAGAAGACTGATTGACAAAGTCCCTTGGGAGGCTCTCCAGAGGATCAGGAAAGGAAGGTCCTACCTAGACAATATGATCTCATTCTACAATTCTACAATTAGGTGAGCCGCCAGGTGGATAAGGGGAAGGCTGTGGGCATGGTCTGCCTAGACTTCAGCAAAGCCTTTGACACAGTCTCCCACAGCATCCCCCTGGAAAAGCCTATGGCTTGGAAGGACACACCTTCCACTCAATTAAAAACTAGCTGATGACAGGGTACACAGAGTGTATAGTACCCTATCCAGCTGGTGTCCAGTGAGCAGTGCTGGCCCCCAGGGTTCAGTGTTGAGCCCAGTTCTATAACATCTTTAGTAATAACTTGGATGAGGGGATTGAATCTCCTCCTTAGTAAATTTATAGATGACAACACAGCACAGAGTAGAGGGGAAGAATAATCTCTCTAGACCTGCTGGGCATACTTTTCTTGATGGATCCCAGGGTTTGTTCAGCCTTCTTGCCACAAGGGCACACTGCTGCCCCATGGATAACCCACTATCCACCAGGACTCCAAGGTCTTTTTCCACGTCCTGCTTTTTAGGAGGACAACATCTAATTTATACTTGTGCATAGTGCTGTTCCTCCCTTGGTGCATGAAGCTAAACTTATCCTTGGTAAACTTTATTATATTCCCCTTTGACCAGCTCTTCAGCCTGTGCAGATCACAGTGAATGGCAGCAGAGGCTTCTCATGTGTCAACCAATCTGCCTTTTGTATTAGTGGCAAACTTACTGAGTTTACTCTCAACCTCTTCATCGAGGTCATTGAAGAAGATACTGAATAGGACTGGGCTGAGTTCTGATCTGGAGAACATCATTAGCCACAGGCCTCCAACTGGACTCTGCACTGCTGATTGTAATTCTCTGAACACTGTTTCTTAGCCAGTTCTCAATCTGCCTAACAATTTAATAGTCTAACCCACCTTTCCTGAGTTTACCTACAAGGATGTTACAGAAAACAACGACAAAAGCCTTGTTGAAATCAAGACAATATCCACTGCTCTCCCTTCATCTACCCATTTAGTCATGCTGTAAGAAAGATTATTTGGCTATTTCACACTTCTGAGTTAGATATTGGCAAATTCTAACCTTATACAATAGCACACATGACAGTCCAACAGGTAGGTAAGAATCACAGAATCACAGAAATATTGAGGCTGGAAAAGACCTCTGAGATCAAGCCCAGCCTATGACCAAACATCACCACATCAACTAGACCATGGGCATTAAATGCCACATCCATTCTTTTCTCAAACACCTCCAGGGATGGGGACTCCACTACTTGCCTGGGTAGTCCATTCCAATTTCTAACCACCTTTTCCATGAGGAATTTCTTCCCAGTATGCAACCTACACCTCCCACAGCACTGCTTCAGGCCACGCCCTCTCATTCTATCACTAGCTGCTTGGGGGAAGAGCGAGACACACCCCTGTCTATAACTTCCCTTCAGGTAGTTATAAAGCATGATAAGATCTCCCCTGAGTCTCATCTTCTCCAAACTAAACAACCCTCTCTCCCTCAGCCTCTCTTCTCTAGTCCCATCACCAGCTTTACTGCTGTCCTGTGGACCTGCTCCAGCACCTCAATATCTTTCTTAAAGCAAGGGGTCCAGAGCTGCTCACAGTAGTCAAGTTGAGGTCTCCTCAGTGCCCAGTAGAGGGGGAGAATTATGTCCTTAGTCCTGCTGGCCGTGCTATTCCTGATACAAGCCAGGGTGTCATTTGCCTTTCATGACACCTGGGCACACTGCTGGCTCATATTCAGCCAGTTCACAACCAGTACTCCCCAGGTCCCTCTCTGTCACACCGCTCTCCAGCCACTTACTGTGGCCAAAATGGAGGATCCTGTGCTTGGCCCTATTAAACCTTTTCCTATTGGCCTCTGTCCATTGACCCAGCCTGTCCAGAATCATTCAGGCTGGAAAAGACACTTTAGATCATTGAGTTCAGTCATTAGACCTACTCTACAAGTTCACCACTAAACTCTATCCCCTAACACCTCATCTAAGAGACACATCTAGGGATGGTGACTCAACCATGTCCCTGGGCAGCCTATTGTAGTGCTCAACCACTCTTTCCATGAAGAACTTTTTCCTGATGTCCAGTCTAAACCTCCCCTGTTATAGCTTGATGTCAATGCCTCTGATTCTGTTACTAACTACCTGTGAGAAGAGACCAGCACCAACTTCTCTACAATGACCTTTCAGATAGTTGTCAGCAGGAAAGTTTTTTACTTCACAAGGACAAGAGTTCTGAGTTCAGTTAGCATTATTCAAGTCAAATTAATAGTAATGAATCAAGGATATAACACTGATATTTTTTTTAATTCCTGAAATACCTAATTTTGCAGAAAAGTTGTACAAGTTTTAAGCACCTTACATTGCTTCCAGAAATACTAGGTGAACCACTGGAGACATTCTGGGTTTGAAAGTAGATCTGAAATAATTTGAAATACATAGATACATACAGATATTGGTATCTGCATATCTCAAAGAGTAAGAATGTGTTTTGTTTGTTTGTTTGAGTCTAGCACAGAGCCACTAAGGTGATTAAGGGAGTGGAGCATCTACCCTAGGAGGAAAGGCTGAAGGAGTTGGGACTCTAGCTTGGAAAAAGGGAGATTGAGGGTTGACCTCACTGATGTTTGCAAATATGTAAAGGGTAGATGTCAGGAGGAAGAAGTCCTGCTCTTCTCAGTGTCATCCAATGATGACAGAACAAGAGGAAATGGGTGTAAGCTGGAACATAGGAGTTGGAACATATCTGGAATATGAGAGAAACTTCTTCATGGTGTGGGTGACAGAGCACTGGAAGGGGCTGCCCAGGGAGGTTGTGGAGTCTCCTCTGATGACATTTATAACCTGCCTGGACATGTTCCTGTATGATTTGTTCTAGGTGATCCTGCTCTGACATCAGGTTTGGAATAGATGTTCTTTTGAGATCCTTTCCAATCCCTAACACTCTGTGATTCTGTGATTCCCCCCCCCAAAAAATGATGAAAGAACTAGTAAAATACACTGAGGTAGATCAGACAAAATAGTAGTAATCTGGAAGTTCTGCAATATTAACAGAAAAACAGCACACAAAAAAATTGGTTATTTATTTGCACAACAAAATGCTTAACAAACACTAAAGTTCTTTGAAAGCAATCTTTTAGAATTCTTTAGAACTGAGAATACAGAATGCTGTTTGGAACAGATCAGTCATTCAGGGTTGTCATATAATCTCTGATAGACCACTGGGACAACTCATGGCTGACATGTATTTGTAAATCTGCCAAAATCAGTGTTTTTTGGCAAAAGTGTCTCTGTAAATGTTTACTATATATTAAAATAACCTCAAGATGGTCAACAGACCAAGGCTGAGATTGAAAACAGTATGTTACAGGTGCTACTTTTCTGTTCTCAGGGTGCACATTGACCCTTATCTAGATGATTTGCTCCTTCTTCACAGCTTTTATGTATACTCAGTATTGCTTTCTCTAGATATCTGATATTGAACAAGTGGAAAAATTATCTGTTAGAGAAGAAATTCCTTGTACACCTTGAAGGTTAACAAAAGTAAATTACTATGTAGACCCAGATATTACAATCATCTGCAGTATGGAAAAGTCTATATAAATAATTAGACAGCATTATATATAGTTTTAATACAACTATAGTTGTATTAAAGTGTACTTCAATATCACAAGCATTGATATGTTCAAGAAATCTAAAAAGACAAACAGATGGTTTGATAAGTGTCCATTTCCACTGTCTTCTGCTGGTACTCTCTGAGAACATGATACTATTGCTGTGACAGAGCTTTTTATGCTTTATCAATATATGTTAACCAGGAGGACTTGCTGCAAACCCAAGACTGCTGAGATTGAAAATCAAATTACTGAACTGCTGTGAAAGCAAGCACTCCAGAAGAGAACTTCTTTAGCCATTCCTCCTGCAAGATCTAACTTCTACATATATTTTTAAACCTATTTCAAAATTTTAATAAAAGGATTTTTTTACAAAAGAGGACAGATCCAGACTGAATTTAAGAAAAGTGTTTTTATGATAAGGGTGGCAAGACACTGGAAGTGGATTGGATTCCCAGAGATGTAGTTAAAGTTGTCTCTGCTCACTGCAGAAGGTTTTGACTAGATGACCTTTAAATGGTCCCTTACAACCCAAACCATTCCACCATTTAATGGTTCTATACAATGTAGACATAGAAAATACAGAGAAATGATAGAAATTAATTTTACTGTTCACCAATCTTTTCTTTTATTTCTGAGGATATGTGATGGGAAAGAGGGAAAATAAAACTCCTATAGCATGTGATAAAGGGATGTACTTCAGAAATGAATACAAATGAGTTTGGAGGAGATACACCTCCTTAAATTTTTTCTTTGTCTGTGAGTGTGTGTCCACTGCATAGCTCCTCAGGCAAAACCAGTTGATAAGAATGAAGTTCAAGATGCTAGCCAACTGCTGCTGTGTAATTTTTAAGCATTTTCTTAGTGCTTTTAGAACAAAATGAAATAATGTAATTTTTAAAATACACAAAACAGTAGAAAAATAGAATAAACTTTATCGGAGGATTTTCTATTTGTTTCTTCAGCTGAGCAATGGTCATCAGCCACATGCAATAAGGAAGCCACATGGGTTGTATCACTAAATAAAAACATAACAGCAGAACTATAAACATTTAGACACTGAACATTTCCCAGTCCACTGATTTTGATGCTGATAGAGACAGACTTCCTTTGAAAGTGCAATGATCTGCATGCCTTTTGATCAATGTCTTGGGACAATCTAATATTATTTCACTTTAGGGTAACAACTAGTTTTTGCATTTTTTTATTTGTAGAATACTTGCTCATAGGAGAACTGTCAAACACATTAATATATGGAATGCTAATGAACTGTGACTGAGACTGCGTGCATGTACATATTTGTGTGTCATAAAGTGTGTTTATAAATATCCATGGGAGGAAGATTTTATTTTTGTCCCTGGCCAACCAAGCTAATCTTCTAAAGGTTCTGTGGTGATGTATTTCTGCTTTCAGAAATGCTAGTATTGCTGCTGTGCTGCACCTTTCAGATTTGAGACTTCCAGCTAACTTGTGGTTGTAGTTTGAGCCAGGTGAGAGTCTGACAAATGGAAATAGGAGATGAATGGTACTTGTGAGAAATTTCCAGAAATCAGAGAAGAAGTGTCCCCCTCTCCAGGCAGAAATTGCCTGGGCTCAGCTGATCAGTGCCTCTGAAATAATGTATATAGGCACAGATATATGGGGGTTTTTGCCAGCTTTGTGGTTGGATTTTTTTAATGTGCTTCAGGGATTTTGTTTGGGTTTTGTTTTCCTTTGTGAGTCTGGGGGGGATGGGGGTGGGTGGGGTGGAGTGGTGAGGACAGCAGTGGGGGAGGAAGATAGCCATATTGCAGCCCCAGCTCTGAAGAAGAATGAGTGAAAGATCTGTGTACAAGCTCTCAGTTTGGACTCTTGCGAAAGGTAGTGGTGGATGTAAGTGGTCCAATTCTGAGAAAAATAGTAAGTTAATAAAAACATGTCTTTATGGTAATCATCACTGTGGTTTTGTACCAAATCTGACATAATTTTTCCTGGAGGAAAGGAAATTAATGCATCTCAAACAGTGTCTTTGTTATTTTCTGTTTTTCCATTGAAGATTCTTAATTTCTCAGAGCAAAGTGCAATATCAAGATTGCATTTATCTTTACTTAAATTTTTAAAAGGAAGAAAAGATATGAAAATGAATGTTAGTTCAGCACTGTTTTGAAATATACCTTTGTCTTCATATGCTTTTTTCTTTACTGTTTTGATTTAGCAAGCCATAATGAGAATTCTCAAACAAAAATACTGTAAAACTGTTCCAATATCTTAAAAATTTAAATTATTACCATTCTTGAGGAAAACAGCATTTCATAATTTCCAAAGCAGTAATGATTTCTTTTCAATATCTATATCTCAGAAAATTTAGATCAGTTACTGTATGCAGTGATCATAGAGATGGATTGAAAGTGAATATGCATTACTAGCAGTGACAGGACTGCACAGTCAAATGATAAGTATTTGATTTCTGTTTATTCTTGAATTATCAGGAATTATTTGTATTTTCTCATTGCAGGGTAAGAACTGAACACCTTAGAAACTTGATTCTGGGGTATACCAGGATGTCTGGTTCTCAGTTTACATGTGAAAATTTACTTGAACAATAGTGTTTACTTCTTTGGAGTAAATGGAGCACTGGAGAAAGCCAGTCAAGAACCAATAGATAATGACAAACCAGCATTGTGTATAAGAGAAGATGTCTTTTGAAGGAAATTACTTTTATATTGTCCTACTATCTTGTCCAGAACTGTCACAATCTGGTCATAGACAGCAGAGATATCAATTTGTTTAATAGCTGTGCTAATACTGCTGTCCTAGTTTATTTTGAATAAGTAAACTACAGTTCTTTTTGTGGCAATGAGTTCCTCCTGTTAGCTGGAAAATTTGTCTCTTCTGAAATTACTTTCAGATTCCACTCAGTAATTGTAGATAAAGTTTCAAACAAGTGTGAAAGAAAGAGTGATATTTAACTTCAGATGAAGTTAAGTACCAGGTAAGTTTTCTCTGTAGCATTGACAATACTGCTGATCTGTAGTTTTTACCACCAAGATCTGAGTAAAGATAGCATAGAAAAGTAAAACCCACATAGAAAAGTAAAACCCATAGTCATCACTTCACAGTATCGGTAAGTATTTGCATTTTCTATTTTTAATTTTTTAAAACTTTTCTGTAGATGTAAAAATTAATGCAAACTTTATCAAATCTCTCAATGAACTGTTACAAGCAAAAAAATTAAATGAGAAACAAAGTTATTTGGATGAATGAAAGTATTTTGTCTGTTATTTCATAGCAATCATGTATTGTTTTTGCAATATGTAGGGTCACATGGTCAGGAGAAAATTGTTTAGAATATGACAACAGATTCACTTTTGCATAAAGATATTTTTCTTTGTGGACTTGCTGTATTGAATCCAAAACTAGGAATAATTTCTAATTATATTTTTGCAACTATTTTATATAGAAATCAAGCCTGAGAAATGAAACAGTTTTTCAACTACATTTTCTGCCCTATACCTTTGTACGTTTTACCTTACCTATCTGTGTGGGCCTAATATGGTTTTGTAATTCCAGCAACACTGACAAGCAGATAGGAATGTGGGAGATGCAGCAAAATTGAATGACATAATACAACTTTGCAATCATTAACTCCATGCACTGATCAAGCAATGGTGACTTTTCACGATTTTCAAGGATAAATTTTCAATTGTCATGAATAAAAACTGTAATTCTTTCAGTACCAAGAGTTGGGTTTTGGGTCATTTATATACGTAGTATCATCTGTGCAAACTGGATCGTGTCAGAGAGCATACCCAATAACAAATATCACTGACAATATTAGTCCAGGTTACAACCTCTTAGCAACTTTTAAACAGGAAATACTTCCTAGAAAGTATGTTTGGACCAAGTACTCTGTAACATCCCAGATAAATTGCAGTGACTGTCTTCACTATTTGGAAAGGACAATGAAAACACGTTACTTTGTACATTAGAAAGTTTGAATTATTGCTGAATTTCTATTTGCTAAGCAAGTTGTAAGATTGTTGTAATAATCACATTTTTACAGCTATTTCGAAACAGTTATTGTATTTTAATTTATTAGCATCTTTGATTACAAAGTACCCAGAAAGTGCATATGAAAAAGCTATGTAGATAAATCTAAATTAAACCAGCCAGTATGCAAGCACATATAAGAAATGTTCCCACTTATATTTCCAGATACCATTCCATCCTTCCTGTGCTGAGCATACACTGGTAAGCATTAGTAAGCCTCATACCTGTGTATTTAATTGGTAAAGATTTGCTCGATTGCTGTGCCCTGGGCTATTGTCGAGACTACTGTGAGGAGGCAGAGATGCAGCCTGTTGCAGGACCTATTGCCCTGGAGGTGGTTGTGCTCTTGCTGCTTGCTGTGGGGGCCCTGGCCTACATGAGGAGAAGGAACAAACCGGGGGAGATGAACTCTGGGCCTGGGCTGAACCAGGTACACCTGGGGATGGGCATGGAGATGGAGAAGGTCTCCCAGCCCAGGGTCAGCATGGCACTGCTGGACTATGTGCAAAGCTGTTTATATAAGCCGCAGTTTTTGTAAATTAATTTTAGTTCAGTAGTCAGAATTGAATCTATAAAAAAGTTAGTAGCATTGAGCAGATTTTACTGAATGAACTCATGAAGAACCAGAAGACTTCTGTGAGTAACATAAAATAAATATTTAGAAAGCAGTAATCACAGATTTAGTTTGACCATTCTGTCTACATTTTAAGTCTACAGTACAAAAGAGTTTAGTATTAGTAATGACATGATCTCTGACATAAATTTTGTATAAGCTCAGTGGACTTCAAGAAGCTCAAAACTTGCTTGATTGCATGGAAATTTCATTAAACAATATATTATAGTTACTTTTAATTATAAAATAGATGGTGGTTCAGACATTTCCTTGAGTAAAATCTCAAGTGAAAAATAACTCTTAGTGAGTCTTTTCATTATGTTTTTAGGAATGGGATACTGTCATTTTGCACACTTGACAATTCCAGAGGTCTTTAAACATCAGCAAGATAGAGAAGCCCATTTTCTGCAAGTGTGTTATTGCCTGTCCAAACATTGCTTTCTTGAGTAGCTCTCCCATAATGTAATTAGTACATTCCTCTGTCCCTTAATGTATTAATATTAGCCACTTTTCACAAATGTCCATCAAAATGAGGTTTGGATTCAGTCCTCAATAGAAGTTCATAGCTAAAGACCATGTCTGACTGAAAGGAAGAGCATATGAAGGCTCTTCACGGCAGAAGGCTCTTTGGAAGACAGAATTCATTTGTCTATTCTGTTTAGTATGTTAGGGTGAGACAGTTGAAACAGGTAATTTTAAAATCTTTAAAATACCTCTTTATTAAAGGAAGGAAAAGATAGAGACATGATGATATAATTGCACCTCGAGCTATTGTTAAAGGTAATCTGAAAACTAAAGGGCAATGTACTAAAATATATATTTACATACCAGGTGCAGCAGTCTCAGATAATGGTCATTAAAAAACACTAAAATACTAGAATCTTAGGAACAGACAAAGTGTAGATGCAGTGTGTTTTAGAGCTTGCTGATCTGGAAGACTTAATCCACAAATGAGTAATTTATGTGACTGCAGGGCTGAGCTAGTCAGTGAACCTCCAGACCTATACAGTCCTCGTTTATACAACTGAGTAGCTGAAATGTTCCATATTCAGAGGCAAAGCATGATTTTTTTTAAATCTACTTACATATGCAAAATGCTCTTTTGAGCCACTTCTTATGTTTGAGGTGTGACCTGGCTGATGCTTACAGTTCTTGAAATTCTGGTATTTGTTTTGCTTAAAAACAAGAGTTCCAGATGCCACATGTTAGAATTGACTGAAGTGTGGAACTGAAGGTGAAGTGTCTCTTAGAGACATTTCTCTCTGTAAGAGAATAAAAAAAAAGAAAAAAACCTTCTTATTAATTTATATGTACAATACTAAACAGACCCATTATACCTCAACCCTGACAATGTCATATCTCTACTGTCCTTGCCTCCTTCTCTGTCCTCTAATGATGCCAACTACTGGTTTTATTACAGATTTGCGGAACTGGAATTCTGTCATAAAAACAGACAAATTTTTAACATTTTTGATGTCACAAGATTGTGTATGGGGTTAGAAGGTTTTATAATTAGTTGCAGACTGAATGTTCATTACCTTTTCTTAGTTAAGTCCACAACTGATGTTTCAGTTTTGCTGCATAACACTCCTCAAGTAAATTTCCAAAACAGATTTCAATATTTCCTCTCAAGTAAGTAAATTTGGCATATGTTTATATTATGCAACTCATATTAATAGTGCATTTTCTGAGTGTTATTTTAATTACCTTATTCTGAATATAATATTAAAAGCTTTTGCAAGATGAAGGGCTTGAATCATAGAATCATAGGATCATTCGGGATTAGAAGGCACCTCAAAAGATCATCTAATCCAATCCCCCTGCCACAGCAGGATCACCAAGACCAAGTCACACAGGAACAGATCCAGATGGGTCTTGAACGTCTTCAAAGAAGGAGACTCCACAACCCCCCTGGGCAGCCTGTTCCAGTGCTCTGTTACCCTCACTGGGAAGAAGTTCCTTCTGATATTTATACGGATCCTCCCATATTCCAGCTTGCACCCATTGCCCTTTGTCCTATCACTAGACAACACTGAGAAGAGCCTGGCTCCATCCTTCTGACACTCAACCCTCACATATTTATAGACATTAATGAGTTCACTCGTCAGCCTCCTCTTCAGGCTAAAGAGACCCAGCTCCCTCAGCTTCTCCTCATAAGGGAGGTGCTCTACTTCCTTAATCATCTTTGTTGATCTACGCTTGACATCCTCCAGCAGCTGTGTCCTTCTTGAACCGAGGGGCCCAGAACTGGACACAATACTCCAGATGCGGCCTCACCAGTGCAGAGCAGAGAGTGAGAAGAACTCCCTTGATCTGCTAACCACCGCACTTCTAATCCCCTCAGGATGCTGTCGGCCCTCTTGCGCCACATTGCTGGCTCATAGTCATCCTGCTGTCCACTAGGATGATCCCTTTCTCCTACACTGCTACAAGTTCCTTTCTCCTACTCTGCTGTCCAAGAGGTCAGTCCCTATTCTGGTACCTGGGATTGTTCTTGCCCACATGCAAAACTCTACACTTACCCTTGTTGTACCTCATTAAGTTTCTCTCTGCCCAGCTATCTAGCCTGTCCAGGTCTTGCTGAATGGCAGCACAGCCAGCAAAAAACATACCTACACACTTCATAGAATCATAGAATCATCAGGGATTGGAGGGGACCTTGAAAGATCTAGTCCAATCCCCCTGCCATGGCAGACCAAGTCCAGGCGCGTTTCATATGCCTCCACAAAAGGAGACTCCACAATCCCCCTGGGCAGCCCCCTCCAGTGCCCCTTCACCCTCATTGGGAATAAGTTATAGAATTGGTCAAGATTGGAGGGGACCACAGGATCATCCAGTTCCAACCCTCCTGCCATGGGCAAGGACACCTCACCCTAGAGCAGGCTGGTGAAAGCCTCACCCAGCCTGGTCTTAAACACCTCCAGGGATGGGAGCCCAACCACCTCCCTGGGCAACCCATTCCAGGCTCTCATCACTCTCCTGATGAACTTCCTCCTCACATCAATCCTAAACCTACCCATCTCCAGCTTTGCTCCATTCCCCCTAGTCCTGTTGCTGAGATCCTAAAAAGCCTCTCCCCAGCTTTTTCTTAGCCCACTTCAGGTACTGTAAGTCCACAAAATGGTCACCTTGGAGCCTCCTCTTCTCCAGCCCCAACTCTATCAGTCTGGCCTCAGAAGAGAGGTACTCCAGCCCTCTGATCATCATCGTGGCCCTTCTTTGGACTTGCTCCAGCACATCCACATCCTTCTTGTAAAAAATGTCTCCCAAGCTAGACACAGTACACCGGGTGAGGGTCTCACCAGAGCGGAGTAGAAGGGGAGAACCACTTCCCTTGTCCTGCTGGCCACAGTTCTCCTGATGCAGCCCAGGATCTGGGACTTAAGACCTAAAATGATATGAACACATACATGATTTTTACTTCTAATAAGGCGGTCATAACAAAATTTATCACCCACAAATTTAAGCTTTCTGAGTTCTGTCAGTTAAGTTTGTAACCATTTAATACTGTAAAACTTTGCATGCAGCTGAATATATTTGCTGGTAGAGGAACCTGTAAACTTGAAAGTATGAATGAGGAAGAAACAAGTAATCCTAACTTCCATAGATTATTTGTTTCTGGAACTTTTATGACATTTTTTTTCCAGATTCTTTAAACATCTTTCACCTAACATGTGGTAAGTGATCAAATTGAAATATTTTAATCAGAAATTACAATCCTGCAGGAAAATAAAAAGCTATTATTCAGAATTATTTCTATAGTTTAAATGATCCTAGTGTTGCTTCTGGAAACTTCTACTGTTGCAGCATCAACAAATTGGATATTTCTTTCAAAAGCAGTAATGCGTTATCTTCAAACATTACAAGTTGTATTATAATTCAGGTGTCTTCATAAGATAACAGAGGAAATGATTTTTCCTTAATTCCATATTTCTCTCAGGATGAGAGCAAGCAGTTTTCAAAAGAACTTTTAGTAAAAGCAAACATCTATTAGGAAATAATACTCATATCTAGGAGAAGAAAAGTATAAATACTGTTTGTAAGAAAAAGTTATTTTTATTGCTGCAAGAAATACCTGCATCTTATTGTAAACAGAACTCTCTTTTTCACGATATCACAGTAATGATGAGGCTGGAAAAGACCTTAAAGATCATCCAGTCCAACTTTAAACCAACCAAGTAAACTTAAACATCTTTCCATAATTATTGCTGAAAAAGATTAAGTTTGCCTGGAGTAGATTTGACAAATGATAGAGGTTTCTGGAAGGCAAGAATGGACATTGTTGATGTACTTGATAAGAGGTTAAAACTATTAAGCCTCAAGGAGAGCTAGTTCAATGTCCAACTGTAAAGCATCCTTTTAGCTTCCCGCTCTTCTGAACCTTAATAATCAACAACGTTGCAGGCTGGAGGATATGGGTTTAAAATTGCTTAGACATCTGCATATGAAAGATTCTTCTCTAACTTGCTCTGGGTATGAATACTGGTCTCTCTTCCATGACTCTATCTAGTCTTGAGTGACATAGTATTCCCATGTACTATATATTCTATGATCATGTATTTAGGCTGAGTTCATATGAAAATGCTTTACATTCTCATAGCATCAATCCTTCACTTACAGTTGCTGTATATGTGAAATCATGTAATTTGATGTAGGAACTCTGTACTGTTGAATGTCAATGGAAAAAGAAGTAGTATGTAGCACTGCATCCAATTCTCTTTCTGTAATCGAGTTTGGGCCAACATATAATGACCTTAAAGAAACCTCTGCTTTACTTGCTTATTCTTCAGAATAGTGGTTGGAATATGTTCATATGGTATTACCTCTTATGAACTGAATTAAATTGTGGGGGGGACTGTCTCAAAGCTGCTTAGTAAACATGACACAAGAATTTACTGAATCCTGAAGAACAGCAACAAGTTGGATGATGTTTATTGGGCGCTACAGCTTCCATCGCACAAGCAACTGAAGCTATGACACATTAGTTAGCCCTTTTTCTGGGATGCATATGCATAATGTTTCTTGGAATCAAGGCCAACCTGAACACCTCCTCAGGCATATGTATGGTATTCCCTGGATAAAAGACACACACTCACACAGACACTCACAGACACACCCACACCCCTTCCCCTCCCCCAGTCCCAGACTGATGGCGTGATGCCTATCACCAAAGATCACCTGAAGACAGATCTCGTGGGATGCTGTGAAGGTGGTGACTTTCTTTACGCTTTCTCCTGCTTCCCTCATGGTGTCTTCCTGACCCATTTTCTTCTTTGATTTTCCTATTGCTTTTTCTGCCTCTCCTCTTTTCCTCTCCCCTTATCAATAAAAACAACTACTGAATGGTATCTGACCTTGTTTGTGTCTTAATTTCACCCTTGGAATCAAAGTGAATCAAATATCTGTGGGCTTTTAATTCGGTCTTGACATTTTAAATTGGTTTTAGAAGTGGGATCCCTGGGTGTGAAAGTGCCACAACCTTTGGCTTTGTTCAAAAATTATTTTTTTTTGGAAATTTATCTGAGTAACCTGTCATGCAGTAAAAGCGGTGGGAGTTTACGTTGTGAGATAAGCTTCCAAACCTCCCAAGATGAATAAATGTCATGATTTGTGGAACCTAGGATGGTGGAAAGGTAACTCTAGAGATCTAATGGATGGGTTGCCTATTGATCAATTGGAAAAATTAGTGACAAAGTGGCCAAAGGAATTAGCCACTGTAAAAGGGAAGGCCAAGTGTTTTCATGGTGCTGTTATTCAATCTGTTAGTGCAATCAGTTCTGAAATACCTGTTGGAACACTGGAACCTTCACTCACTAGAAGTGAGCAGGGGGGTGAAGGATGTATGCATGTTAGATGGCTCACTGAAAACTCAAGAGGTGATTAATTAATTGCTTGCCTTGTGGGACCTAAACAAGTGCCAATGACATTCATAGTTGATATCGGAAAGCAAATTTATGGACTTAAATAACAAGATGCTACAGAAAACGATGTAGGTTTGTGGCTGATGCTTTTGAGTATGTGCAAGTACAAGCCCTGGCTACAGTTACTCCGCGATCGCTGAGGGATAGTAAATCTACCTCTGTAACTATGATAGTTGGGCAGTTTCCTCTGAATCTTTTAGGATTAGATGTCCTGAAGAAAAGAATGTGAACAGATGATAAGGGCAGGGAGTGGTCGTTTGGTGTCCCACTCATAAAGATAAAACTGTTACAACTGGCACTTCTGCTCCTCCCCTCAAGGAGCACAAATATTAAAGATTACCCCTTACTTTTAGGGGCATGGGAAGGAGTAACCCCCATCCTAGAGGATTTAAAAAACCAAGAGATTGTTATTCCTACCCATTCTCGGCACAATAACCCAGTCTGGCCCATCAGAAAACCTAAGGTAAATGGAGGCTTACTGTGGACTATTGACAGCTAAACTCTAATAAAGGCACTTTAACTGCTGCTGTGCCTAATATTACTGAATTCATTGCCACTATTCAGGAACAGGCACATGCTATCATGGCAACTATTGATGTTAAGGATATGTTCTTTGTGGTCCCTGTGCAACCCCAGAACACTTTGCTTTTACATGGGAAGGACAACAATATACTTTTACATGACTCCCACAGGGTTAGAAACACTCCCCAACCCTGGCACATCATGCATTGTCCTGGGAATTACACACTATATGACTTGAAAAAGGAGTCAAGATCTATCAGTATATTGATGCTGCACTGATAAGAGGGAAGATTTAGAAAAGGTTCAGATGGCACAGGATAGGATTATCCTCCATCTTGAAGGTTTGGGACTAAAAATCCTTCCTGAAAAGACACAAAATTTGTCTAATGAAGTGAAAATTTTTGGGATCTGGTGGAAGGGAGTAACTGCACGCATACCCTCAGACACCTTACCATTTTTCGACCAGACTAGGATGCCAAAATCTAAAAAGGAACAGCAGCATGCTTTGGGAGAACTGGTGTTTTGGAGGAAACACACACTAACTTTTCTATCATTGCTTGACCTCTGTATGATTTATTTAGGAAAAGAGCATCATGGGATTGGACCCCTGCTCATGATGAAGCTTGTGTTTGGAATTCAAGACTGCTAATTATCAGACTTTTGGCTCATTCATCCTACTGACTCTGTGCAGGTTGATTGGGAATTTGCCCAGACAGGATTATCTACATTTTTGGCAGAAAGAACCTGAAGGCAGCACGTGACCTATAGGATTTTATTCTCCAAGCTACCAGGACACAGAAGAGCGTTATACTGTATGGGAAAAGAGCTTGTTTGTGATTAGCTTAGCTCTAAGGGAAGCTGAGTGTACCATATGTCAGCAGCCAACTGTATTTAGAGGACCTTTAAAATTAATTAAACTTGTCTTAGCAGGGACACCAACCCCTGATAGGGCGGCACAGAGGGCTTCAGTGTGAAAGTGGTATGCCCAGAAAGAACATTACTGTGATGTTTTTCAAGTTTCAGAGGGAAAGAATCTAGCAATTCAAGAAAAGGTAGATGTGTAGATCTAAAGGTAGATGCACGTCCTCTAGTGGTGGTGATTGCACCTCCATTTTCGAAAGACTTGCAGAATATCTGATTCACAAATACCTCAGCAAGGAGAGACAGTAAAACATGGGAATACTGAGATGTAGCATTACAAGTGAAAACTGGCCAACAATTAATCACAAAAGGCTAAGGTAGTGAACAAGTAGGAGAATTAATAGCATGTGGAGTGTCTTTCAACAAGAAGCTTCTTTCTCTTACACTGGCTGCCCATGGAGGTGGTTGAGTCACCATCTCTGGAGGTGTTTAAGGTTAGGCTGGATGAAGTGCTGAGTGGCATGAATTAATGTCAGATGTTTAGGTTTACTTGGTTGGTTTTAGGTTGGACTGGATGATCTTTAAGGTCTTTTCCAGCATCATCATTACTGTGATACTGTGATACTGTGATACTGTGATATAACTATACTGACACTTTCACTGTCTTTAAAAGATGTACAGACTGGTTTCCATTTTGGAAACAAAATGCATGGGAAGTACACAGAATTGCCACTTGGCAAAAGGAAAAATGGCAAGATATATTGACCATTGCAAGGTTTTTGCCATAGCGCAGACTGCTTCTCACCAACAGAACAACACTCCTATCAGTTGGTGAAACAGTAAGATGGATGACTTGACATAATTACCCCTTGCAGAATCATAAAATCATTAGGAATCAGAAGGCACCTTGAAAGGTCATCTAGTCCAACCCCCTGCCACAGCAGAATCACCTAGGCTGAGTCACAGAGGAACATATCCAGGCAGGTCTTGAATATCTCCAGAGAAAGAGACTCCACAACCCCCATAGACAGCCTGTTCCAATGATCTGTTAGCCTCACTGGGAAGAAGTGACTCCTGATAGTTATATGGAACCTGCTGTGTTCCAGCTTGCATCCATTACCCCTTGTCCTAGCAGCAGGTGACATTCAGATGTGGCTCCAGATGTGGTCTTACCAGTGCAGAGTAGAGAGGGAGAAGAACTCTCTAGCTGCTAACCACCCTCCTTCTGATCCCCCACCCAGGATGCTGTTGACCCTCTTGAGCTACATTTCTGGCTCATAGTCATCCTGTTGTCCACTAGGACACCCAGGTCCCTTTCTCCTACAGTGCTTTCCAACAGGTCAGTCCCCAACCTATAGTGGTACCTGAGGTTGTTCTTGCCCACATGCAAAACTCTACATTTACCCTTGTTGTACCTCATTACATTTAACTCTGCCCAGCTCTCTAGCCTGTCCAGGTTTCGCTGAATGGCAGCACAGTCTGCCGGGGTGTCAGTGACACCACCCAGCTTCATGTCATCAGCAAACTTGCTGACAGTGCCCCCTAATTAATCCCTCATCCAAGTCATTAATTAATAGATTGAAGAGGACTGGTCCCACTACCAATCTTTGAGGGACTCCACTATATACAGGCCTCCAACTAGACTCTGTCCCATTGACCACTACTCTGTATTTTATCCTGCAGCCAGTTCACAATCCACCTCACTACCCAACCATCCAGTCCCCACTGCCTCAGTTTGGCTTTGAGGATGCTATGTGAGACTCTGTCAAATGCTTTATTGAAGTCAAGATAAACCACATCCTCTGCTCTGCCATCATCTATCCATCTGCTTGTGTCCTCATAGCAGGCTATCAGGTGGGTCAAGCATGACTTCTTGGTGAAGCCATGCTGACTGTCCCTAATGACCCTCTTGTCCTTGATGTGCCTAGAGACAGTGTCCAGGACAAATTGTTCCATTGCCTGTCCTGGGATGGAGGTGAGGCTGACTGGTCTAGAGTTACCTGGGTCCTCTTTTTTACCCTTTTGGAAGATTGGAGTGCCATTTGCTAGCCTCCAGTCTCTAGGCACCTCTCCTGATCCCCATGACTTAGAAACAATGACTGAGAGTGGCTTTGTAATGACGTCCACCATTTCCCATAGCATGCGTGGGTGCAACCCATCAAGGCCCATGGATTTATGTGCATTCAGTTTGCTCAACATATCCCTAACCCAGTCCTCATCAACCAAAGCAGGCTCCTCTCTTGCCTCGTCTTTCTCTGGAGTCTCAGCAGCCTGGCTTTGATACCAGGACAGCTCCCAGAAATATAGACAGAGACAAAGAAAGTGTTCAGGATGTCTGCTTTCTCTGTATTCTTTGTCTTCAGGGCACCCAGCTAATTCAGCAAGGTTTAGTCTTACTTGCAATGTATTTGAAGAAGCCCTTTTTGTTATCCGTGATCTCTCTTGCAAGGTTGAATTCCAAGGAGGCCTTGGCTTTCCTAGTTGCATCCCTACATTCTCTCACCAGGGCCTTCTGATCAACCTCAGTGACCATCCCCTCCTTCCATGACTTATAGACTTCTTCCTCTTCAGTTTGCCCAGCAGGTTTAACCACACAGGTCTTCTGGCTCCATTCCTTGCCTTCTTTCCTGTTGGATGCTCTTATGTTGTGCTTCAAAGAAGTAGTCTTTGAATTTTAACTAGCTTATTTGGCCCCTTTACCTGCCAGTACCATGATCTATCTGTCCTGAAAATGACGTAGCCATTCATGACCATACTCCAGTCATGCGAGCTATCCCACCAGGTCGCTGTAATTGCCACCAGATGATAATCACCTGACTGGACACCTATTTCTAACTCCTGCTTATTCCCCATGCTGTGTGCATTGGTGTACAGGCCCTTCAGGGAGCGAGATGAGAGCTCCGTTTTCACCCTAGGACAGTGAGAGGCTCCCTGGTTTTCATTAAGACTGAAGCCTTGTCCCACTGGTGTGCACCCATCAACTATCCTAAATAGATGAAGATTGAAGATGCTTGCTAGAGTGGTTACAGTAAAAAGGGAATGTTCCAGAGCTAGTGATCTTGTAGAGATCCAGCTCAAGCTAGAGGCTGCACTGTCAAACTTGCATTTTTGCTTGTTAGCAGTGTTGTATCCGCTTAGAAAGACAGCCCTGCATCTTCAACAAGGAAAAGACCTGTAGGAACCCTGGCAAGTTGACTACACTGATCCCTTTAGAAAATCAGAAGAGAAATAATGTGTATTGGTAGGAGTAGAGATTTTTTCTGGATTGGCTCAAACTAAGACATTGGCATGAGCTACAGGAGACAATACAGTGAAGGCCCAAACCACAGATTGGTTCTCCCCAAACCACATATGAGACAATGGTTCACATTTTTCTGCTAAAGAGGTACAGGATTGGGCAACCAAAGAAGGAGCAAAGTGGGTATTCCACACACCCTATTACTCACAAGCCAATGGAACAGTAGAAAGGACAAATGGGCTATTAAAACATTTCCTTAAACCTCATGAGCCATGGGCAGAACTCTGGTATGCTGTCACTCAGATAAACAACTGGATTTTATGGCATCACTGGATTGCTATGAGTTTTATAGGCACGTGAATTTCCCCATTGGTACATGGATTCTGTTTTATGGGAAAAACCCTCACCTGTCGTCTTGATTTTGGTCAATTAGTTTTATAGAAAATGTATCAATTAGCTTGACTTTGCTCTGCAAATAAATAAGCCAATAAGCCCCCCGTCTGTATGATTCAGATCACAAGTCTTCTGATGACGGCTTTTCCATGAGGCTTTTTCATCTATGGGAGCTCACTATTTCTGTGATCATTGCAGCCACTTACTGTATTTCCTGAACTAATTTTTGAGATCACCTTGCTTTTGCAGTTTACTGTAACATATTGTTTTTTGTTTTGTTTTGTTTTGTTTTTTTGCATGCTAGAAGGGGAGCTACAAGATTTTGTAAAAGCATATACCTGTTTTACCAGCTAAAATGATTTATTGTGCTTGCAGATTGTAATGGCTTTCAACTGACAAAAGAAAGGGAGGACCACTATAAAATGTGTACTACAAAGGAAAGTTTATTGGCTTCAGGTACATGCCAGGCTGCCATTTCTCTCAGTAAGGTGACAAAGTGCCTAGATTATGTTTGTGTGGTTTAGATGCACACACGTGCAGACTGAGTATAACCAAATGTGGCACCTCAGAGGAAACTGAAAGACATAGCAATTATTGTATAAACAGTAGCTTTGTGGTTTCATAATTTTTCATGTAAAAAAGGTAACACTGACTATACTGATGGATAATACCTTGCCTTAGCTCTGCATTGTTATGATTTCAGTTATGAAACACAGGGGATATAAAAAGGAAAATAATTATTTTTAATCCATTTAATGTATTTTGATGCTATCATGAAATTAGAAGTTTCCTCTGGCAATTATCAGATTTATTTTTGTAATGTTTTAAGAATACCATGTCTAATGGAACCAAGACCTCTGCAAAATCATGTCCCTAAGAACCGTATCTATACAACTTTTAAATTCATTCAGGGATAACAATTCAACTACCTCCCAGGCAGCCTGTTCCAATGCCTGACAACCCTTTCAATACAGCAGTTTTTCTTAATGTCTAGCCTAAACTTCTCCTAGTGCAACTTTAGGCTGTTTCTTCTTGTCTTATCACTCATTACTTGTATGTCTCTCCAAATACTGATAGGTCAAACTTTTAATCCTAGAATGCAGATCACAAAACTGGCTTCAAAATAAAAACTCAGTAAGAAATCAAGGGCAGAAGTGTAGATAGTAATAAGATGACAAAATTCACAGTATTCTTTCTACCAATATATTCCAAAGATGCACATGTTGGTGAAAGATGAAAGACTGAGACAGCCATGTGAAATTAGTCAAAATTATGCATTCAGTTGGTCTTTAAGTGTTCAAGCTTAAATATTACTTAGCAATTGTGTCAGATTAAATTAGTATTCATTAAATGGATGGAGTTTTGGTACAACTGCTGATGATAGTTACCAAAAATGATCTCTATGGTGAATATTTATTGTAAATTAAGTCTGGATTACTAAGTTTTTTGTGTTTTCCACAAAATAACTGTAAATAAATTTAGGCAGGCCTCTGCAATTTTGTTAAATATCAGAAGGCCTCAAACAAAAAAAAAAATAGTTGTTGACTACTTTTAACACAAAAACTGGAACTTTCTTTATTCTATCAGTCCTTTCAAACTGCCTGAACTGGGAGTATTGATGAGAATCTAACCTGTGCTCCTGAGTCCTTTGCTTCTGCTCCCAGAGTCTTGTAATCTCTGTTGATATTCTTTAGTTTATTCACTGCAGTATCAGTGCTGCCCACATAAAGTAGCAGCAACAGATAGTAATCACTGGAGTGTACACTGTCTGGTAACCTCTCTCCGTGAGATCTCTGATGCAGGTCCCTGGTAAGCAGCATATCTCCCTAGACATGGGTCAAGGTGGCAAATGGGTTCCTCAGTGCTTCTTAGAAGAGAGAAACCCATCACTATCACCTGTTGTTTTTTCTTGATTGCATTGGTTGTTATTCAACAGGGAACTGGTTTGGCTGCCTTCCCCACATTACAGAACTTGTCAGTCACAGGATCATTTCCAAACTATGACTGCAGAGCTGCCAATCTGTTTTGCAGGGGCACCTGAGTTTTTGAGGGTGCACTCTTCTTTCTTCTGGATCTTGTCTTCATGAGTTGCCATTCCTCACTATTGCTACCTGTCTCTTTTTTGGAGTGTGCTGGTGAGTGTGCTGGTGTGGCATTTGGGAACTTTTTGGCTACAGGCTGTGGGTTTGATGTAGATTGCCCTTGAAATCAGCTATCTATCTCCATTTCTGCCTCCCTGGTATTTCACGGTCTTTTGACAGTCTCCTGCAGTTCAGCAACCTGCAACCGAAGACCCTCTACCTGCTCTTGCAGGCCACCATGGTCCCTGCCTCGTACTGAGTGGAGAGCTCAAGGCATTTGTTGTAGACCTAGGTCAAGGTCTGCACAGCTACCTCTCCATTCAGTAGCTCTGTCTGGGTGGAAGCACTAGTCCTCTCTGAAGTGAATGATGCTTGACCTCCTGATATGGCCATCATTTTTGCTTGTTGAGTACTCACCATGGTTGGTTGATTTGTTTTGGCTGATTTTGGTTTCGTGTGTTTGGTTGTTTTTCTTTCTTTTTTTTTTTCTTGCCCTGCCCCCCTCACGCCAGCCATTGAGCAGCTGCTCCCATGCTGTTTGCTTGTAAGCTTCCTAGACCTGTGTTTAAATCACATTTAAA
>VZRI01009697.1:31090-43138 GCA_013397515.1 Upupa epops
CCCCCCACCCTAAAAACCACCAAAGAGAGAGCAACTCCCCAGCCACAGCCCCTTACCGAGCAGCAGCTGCTTGGCTGTTTGACAGAGGTACTGTCTCAGTTTAGTTTGGTCCTAATACCAATACTAATTGTGTAAGATTGTGTAGTGACATAGTGGATGCTTCAGCAGTTGCAAATGGTAGTATTTCAAGAATTTCAAAAGACCACAGGAAGCTGTCAACAACCAGTTTGTCTCAACAGCTGGCTGCAGTAATTGAACCTGGGAAGTGTCCCTGAGCTGAGGGTTGACCTCAGAAGGTCATGTGCTCTGTCCCAGTGGCAGAAGGCAGGATTAGCTATTCTTGTGTTACTACTTTTTGTCATTTGTGTATTTTTTTTTTCTTTAAAGAAGAGGGTCTTCTCTCTCACAGAAAAGATGTCAGCTTCTCCCCAGGAAACTTATTAGTTTGTACCCTTATGGTTAGAAAATATTTACTAGTGAACAATATAAATCTCCCATTCTATCTATCTATCTATCTGCCACTGTCCCGAGGAATATTTTTTCTTGCAGCAGCTATGGAATATGTTTAAAGATTCACAAAGCTTTTTGTTTCAGTATTTTGCTATTCTGGACTAAACAGTTTTATTCTCTCAGCTCTTTACTTGCAATACCTTTTTTCCCTGATCTCTGATAATTTGTGCTGCAATTCTCTGGATTCTTTCCATTTGAGCTTGTTTTTTTTTTTACATTGCTAAGTAAACCAAGCACTGCAATGCTAAGTTGAATACAAATTACATTTGTTTTGTTGAAGGCCACATTCCTGCTACTGTAGTAAGGTGTTTGCCTCTTGAATAATGTCATGAAGTGTTGTTTCGCTCTTCATCAGTGAAGTCACTATATCCTTTCTGCATATCTGACATCCATGCAGTTATTTATTAGTCTGCTTTTGTACAAGTGATTATGAAGCCTTGTTTTGAGGCCTTGTTTTCCTCTATTTTATTCAATTAACAATTATAAATTCTCTAGTTACCAAGGAAATAAGGACCAGTTTGCACTGACAGTATACAAGTGGGGTGTTAGGCCATGGAGCTTTGCCAGTAATAAGGACAAAGTGTCCAGATTTTACAGGGGTAGAGTTAAGTTAGAAGATTAAAATTTCATATGAGGTATAGANCCTGCCCCCCTCACGCCAGCCATTGAGCAGCTGCTCCCATGCTGTTTGCTTGTAAGCTTCCTAGACCTGTGTTTAAATCACATTTAAATTGCCCACGTATTCCTGCTCCTTCTCAGCTTTTTCCTGTGAGAGTGCAGGCTTCTGCTGGGTCTCTAGGTCAGGGGANGTAAGATTGTGTAGTGACATAGTGGATGCTTCAGCAGTTGCAAATGGTAGTATTTCAAGAATTTCAAAAGACCACAGGAAGCTGTCAACAACCAGTTTGTCTCAACAGCTGGCTGCAGTAATTGAACCTGGGAAGTGTCCCTGAGCTGAGGGTTGACCTCAGAAGGTCATGTGCTCTGTCCCAGTGGCAGAAGGCAGGATTAGCTATTCTTGTGTTACTACTTTTTGTCATTTGTGTATTTTTTTTTTCTTTAAAGAAGAGGGTCTTCTCTCTCACAGAAAAGATGTCAGCTTCTCCCCAGGAAACTTATTAGTTTGTACCCTTATGGTTAGAAAATATTTACTAGTGAACAATATAAATCTCCCATTCTATCTATCTATCTATCTGCCACTGTCCCGAGGAATATTTTTTCTTGCAGCAGCTATGGAATATGTTTAAAGATTCACAAAGCTTTTTGTTTCAGTATTTTGCTATTCTGGACTAAACAGTTTTATTCTCTCAGCTCTTTACTTGCAATACCTTTTTTCCCTGATCTCTGATAATTTGTGCTGCAATTCTCTGGATTCTTTCCATTTGAGCTTGTTTTTTTTTTTACATTGCTAAGTAAACCAAGCACTGCAATGCTAAGTTGAATACAAATTACATTTGTTTTGTTGAAGGCCACATTCCTGCTACTGTAGTAAGGTGTTTGCCTCTTGAATAATGTCATGAAGTGTTGTTTCGCTCTTCATCAGTGAAGTCACTATATCCTTTCTGCATATCTGACATCCATGCAGTTATTTATTAGTCTGCTTTTGTACAAGTGATTATGAAGCCTTGTTTTGAGGCCTTGTTTTCCTCTATTTTATTCAATTAACAATTATAAATTCTCTAGTTACCAAGGAAATAAGGACCAGTTTGCACTGACAGTATACAAGTGGGGTGTTAGGCCATGGAGCTTTGCCAGTAATAAGGACAAAGTGTCCAGATTTTACAGGGGTAGAGTTAAGTTAGAAGATTAAAATTTCATATGAGGTATAGATTATTTATATCAGCCCACTGAACCCAGAAGGGGTTACTGAAATTGATAGTTTTCTATTAGGAAGACAAACACCTTTTACAAGAGTGTAAAACATTTCTGATTACGTAACCAGACTGCAATTATTGATTGTGTTGTCAGGCTAGGTGCTTGTATGCATTAAAGAGCACAGTCAAAGAAAGGAACAGTGAAAACAAAAAGGGAGAGATGAGAAGAAGATTTAATCTGTGGTGTACTCAGGTAGGCTGGGCATAGCAGCTCTTTATGGGGCTTATATGCTGTTATAAGTGTGTATGTTTAGAGAAAATATGCCTAATCTGTAACCTTTATTTGATGAAAAGGCTATTCAGTCTTGATTCCATAACAGGTAGAGCAATGGCTCCAATTATTTTAGCTGGAAACTTTATTAGAATTACATTTGTTGTTTAGTACCTGCTTTCTTGCTTTACAACACCAAAGTTCTTGTGATATACAGATTTCTGGTAAGATATGTAATATCACTTCAAAGTGACCATATTATAAAGCCCTTTATGACTGCCAGTATAGGTCTATTTTGCATAATAATTAAATAGTATCACTCCAACCCTGAGAAGTCATAGACCTTTTGTCATCATTAGACAAAATCAGGCTGAGTGTAAACATAGCCTAGTTTCTTCCATATTTTTGTATTTGTATGCAGCAATTGTCAGCATGTCAGCAGTGGACGGTGATAAAGTGCATTTTTCTGCTTGGGTGGTTAGCCCTTTCATTTTTACAAGTGACAAAATAAAAATCTGTTGAAGAGTGAACATGCTGCTTTCACTGTGTCATCTCAGCCCTGCGGGTCATTTTATTATAAAAATGTAAAAATCTAGTCAATTTTATTTAATCAGCTGAAAAGGAAAAGTGTTTCCAGGTCATTAATCAAGTGCTCCTTCTCTGTGGGACTTGTCTCTTCAGAAACTGCCATCTGAATCATTAATAAAGCTGAAAAGATTTTGTGCCAGCAGGTTTTTGAGAAACCTAGATGTATAACTGGAGTAAAGTAATTTGAGGTCAGCAAATAAAGCTTTATATATTCATTGCTTCAAAGGCTACATCTTGCTTATTAAAACAAATTAATTATTTATTTTAAAAGCATTTATTTGTTGAAAAACAGAAAACTGTTGAGAAGATATTTGATTAATTATATGTTTTCTTTAATGTTACCTAACCATTTATTTACAGTAAAATTTTATTTGAATTGATCAAAACATAATGAGACAGTAAGAAGAGATAATTACTACCATATCTGTAATAATAATGATAATTAAACCATGGAGAACTACATTCAAATAACATCAAGCTTGAGACTTGAGCCTCTATTAACAAAGACACTGGAGGCACTGCATTGTTAACACATTCAACTCTATGTATGCCTTCATGCAGCAGCTTGGGCTTTAACTGCGACCAATACTCTTTGCATCTTTTTCTGTCAGGCGAATCATAGCGTAGGATTACAAACTGGCTGGCTGGCCATTCCCAGAGTTGTGATTAATGGGGTGAAATCTAGCTGCTGTTCAATCACAAGTGGTGTCCCTCAGGGCTCAGTTTTGGGGCCACTCTTGTTTCATATCTTCCCTGATGACCTGGATGTGGAGTCACCTCAGTAAATTCGTAGATGACACCAAACTCTGTGGGAGTGGTGATCTGCTGGAGGGCAGGAAGGCTCTACAGAGGGATTCAGACAAGTTGGATTCATGGACCGAGGCCAATTGTATAAGGCCGACTGCCAGGTCCCGTATTCCGGTCACAACAACCCCGCACAATGCTACAGGCTTGAGGATGAGTGGCTTGAAGGCTGCCCTGAAAAGGACCTGAAGGTGCTGGTAGACAGCCAGCTTAATATGAGTCAGCAGTGTGCCCAAGGGGCCAAGAAGGCCAACAGGATCATGGCATGTATAGGAATAGTGCCAGCAGGAGAAGGGAATTTATTGTGTCCTCGTACTCGGCCCTTGTGAGACCTCACCTCAAGTGTTGTGTTCAGTTCTGGTCCTGTATGATAGGAAAGACATTGAGATGCTGGAGTGTGTCCAAAGAAGACTTCCCAAGCTTGTGAGGGGTTTAGAGAACAGATCACATTAAGGGAGGCTGTGGGAGCTGGGCATGTTTACCTTGGAGAAGAGAAGGCTGATGGAGGACCTCCTTGCCATCTACAACTACTTCAGGGGAAGTTGTGGAGAGGTGGGTGTTGGCCTCTTCCCTTTGGTGACTAACAGAACTAGGGTTAACAGCCTGAAGTTGAGGCAGGGAAGGTTTAGATTCGATCTTCAGAAGATAGTCTTTACAGAAAGATTAGTGAGGCACTGGAATGACCTTCCCGGGGAAGTGGCTGAGTCACAATCCCTGAAGGTATTTAAGGGTCTAGACATGGTGCTTTGTGACATGCTGTAGTGGCTGGCATGGAGGGGAATATTTTCTGATTTTCTATCAATCATTTATTTAGGTTTTTTTATTGGTGTGAGTATGGTTGGACTCATTGATCTTGTAGGTCCTTTCCAACCATGTATATTCTGTCATTGTGTGAAGAACACTTTCTCATTTTATGAAAGTGGGAGATGAAAAGTAGTTCTATCCCATATGATTGGTAAGGTGAAAAAGTGGTGGCAGTGTTAAGTGAGAGTAATAGACTGTGGTGTACAGTAGGCACGAATGCAGGAATTAGGATACTCATGGCTACAGATATTCTCACCTGGCTTTGGGAGACAGTTCTAAATCCTCACCCTTTCAGCTGTTTATTTAAAAGGCAGTATTACCAACAGGAGCTAGCTGAGATTAATGAATGAGTAGCCTAATGGGGAGTGAAGATCTTAGTTATCTGTGTTTCATGAGATGGCAAGCATTTGAATCCAAGCTCCTGACCAGGATTAATTTCTTTTCCCCAGGCTTCAAAACTGCTTATTTGAGTTTGACAAATCTCAGTACCTTAAGCTAGGAAAAAGTGTTTCAGCCAGCAACTTCCTATTCAGTCTACTTATATATACTCTGTTGCAATTGCATTTACACTAAAGGCCTTTGGAGTTATAAAGATTAGGGATGCCTGTAAGATTTAGACTTTTTTTGGTTTGCAATGCCTTTTTTTGTAATATATTGGATTGCCCCCAGTGAATGGTTTAACTAATATTTTTTTATTATCTCTAATGTTTTGATAGACCAGAAATTATTTTTACTTTCTGATAGTGCTAAACTTATCTATTCAAAAGCTACATAAATACATTTCTATCTCTGAAGTCAGCAGTGAAATTATATTTACATGGCTATACTTTTATTCTTGAATATCTTATTGTGAAAATATAAGATTAAAAAATAGATCACATATCCCTTTTTCTCTGGTATATTATGTGCTAATTAAGATCTTGATATCTTCATAGTGAAAGTTCTTAAGATGATTGTAATCCTAAATCCATCTGTCTATCAATATAAGTCTGATTGTGTTTTATTCTTCTGAACGGTGTGGACATAACAGCTGATGCTATCTATCCACCATTATCTTCATTACATACTTCAGGCTGTGAAGACTCCTCCTAGACTCTACTATTGCTTTACGGAGAGATTACAAAGACTAGAAATTCTGCATAAGACTGGACATCCTTGCCTAATTTAGATTTTGCTTAATGTAGGTGATCCTTACATTGGCATAACTGCATGAAACTTGGCACACAGACTTATAAGAGGATGCCAAATAGGCAGAATATAATTGCACTTACAGTAGTTCAATTCACATAGAGTTACTTGTCTGTACCTGTGTAACGGAGTGAAAAAGACCAGCATAATTACTTGTCCGCTAGGAACTGAACCAAGGCCACCAGTTCATTTCACACAGTTGACCAGTCATTGGATGGTAATGACGTCTTGTCCTGAGCAAGTCAAGCTATTCATAATAGGGATTTAGTAGTAGAGGACTTCAGAGTCCATTTACCAATCCCCAGGACTCAATGGCTCATGAGACTGGCAAAGCGTTATAAAGTCTCATACCATCACAAAGTTACAGTCTTAAGAGTGTGTGTGTGCACAGGTTTTTTCCTCTTTCTCTGTAGAAAATTGCAAAAGATGCCCTGCTATCTTTGGGGAAAACCATCTTTATCTTGCTGTGATAATTTGAGGTGTAACGGAATTTTGTTATTCAAAGCAGGCTTTCTTCTTTATTTCTTTTGTATTGTATTTTAAAATGAAATTTCAGTGATGTTTTAGTCTTAATATAGACTAATCACTATAATGGTTGTTTAAAAATGAGGCCATATAAATAATCTCATTTTATCACCTGATTTTGTCAAAAATCAACATTGCTATGATTAGTCTATATTAAGAATAAATATCTATGAAATTTTGTTTGAAGATAGAAGAGTATAGAAAGAAAACAGTTTTGAATCACAACGCTCTGTGAAGACTTAAATTATCACAGCAGGAGTAAAGATGGCATAACAATGATAAAACAGCTACCAAAGAAGCTTAGTCCCTGTGCAAATTAAAACACCTACAATTTTTCTGTAACAGAAGTAATTTTTCAATAATTATAATTAATTACTTTCAGCAATAAATTATCAACGATTCTACTTTAACAATGTCAGAACCATTAATAAAAATCTTTCAGAACTCACTTTTATTCATGCACATAGTTTGCATACTGGAAAGCTAGATAATTTCAGTTGCAAACTAGATTAGATAAGGACTATAAATTGTCTCCTTCTAAATTCTCTTATTTTCAGGTTTGTACAATATTATACAGTGTTTTCTTCAGCTTGTAGCTGCTTGTTAGCTGGTTTGCCAGTAGTAAAACCAATGAAAATACAGAAAATAGGTTAGGGGTTGTTTTGTTGGTTTATTTTTTATTTTTTATTTTTTAATCTTAACTATATTTGCTTAAGCATGTTTTCTGAAGATACTGTATATGTAGACTGTTATGGGACTACTGTAATGTAGACATAATGTATGTATTGAATAATTACATAGTTAAGCATTTCAGAAGTGGTTTATATTTTGGTCATATTTTAACTCCTTTTTTTCTCTTTTAATTCAGAAATATGAAGTTATATAATTTCTTATCTCACACTCATATATTTACTAAAATGAAATCTAATCTACTATCTTTGCATCTTTTTTTTTTTACTACTCTAATGAAGATATTGTTATTCCATGTGACATGTGGCTTAAGACTGAAACTGGCCTTTTTCAGTCACTTCAGTGTGATCCCATACTACTACAAGAGCATAGTAAATTGTTCGCCTTCATTAATTTTTCTAGAATCACATATATCTGCTAGGGAGGGTGGTGGTGGTGGTTTTTTGGGTTTTTTTAATTCTTAAACTTGTCTCAACATAGCTCTTTTAGCTGAGTAACTACTTCTCCCTGGAGCTTACTGATAATCAAAGATTTTTTCAGCTTTCACACTGCTAGGTAAAAACAGCATTTACCATGCTACTCTCAACTTCCTTCATTCTGAGCAGGTATTCCTTCACATTTCCTCTAGCTTTCTCTTTTCTTTTTTTAAGCTATTCTCCTCCTCTTATCCCAGGCTTGAGCAACTGGAATTACCCCAACAGTTCAGATAAGACCACATTCCAGTCCTTAGAAATTAAATTTTACTAACTGCCAATTTTATTATGATTTTCAAAAGATTTTTATCTCTGTATTTTTCCTTTGAGCACAATCATCACCATCTCCCTTGTTCACAACTGATTTCCATGTACTCATGCTCAGATTTTCTTGTCTAACATTACAGAAAATGTCTGTCAGAAAATTTTACAGATAATATCAATAAAAAGCAGCTTTATTGGAGACAGATGTCAGCTGATGGATGCAGAATGCATTTTTATCCTTTTTTCTTCTCAGTATCTTGGAACATCTCATGGAATAAGTTATTTTCTGATTTGTTAGAAATCTTATAAAATTCCTCCCCTTCATTATGTTTTGAAATATGCCTGATTTTTGTATTTTCAGAATTGGTTGCTTTGTAAAAACATTAACATACACATTTTCCATTTAGCAAAACATGTAATATACACAGACACTGCATTTACAATGAATTATAACATGAGGCCTCTTAGGATGGATTTTATTCCCTCTTTGCTAAATGTCCTGAACACTACATTCCTGTAACATTTGACCATTTATATTGGTTTCTATCCACACTCTCTTTTTAACTCAGCACCAATCATACAAGGATATTCTATGGTACACACTGAGAAAATGGAAGAGGCCCACAAAAGTTATGTGTCTTTGAAAACAAATTTCCTTTATTTATCCTTTAGTGAGTAACTAAAGGATTTTCTCTCTTCTGACACGATAGATATAAAGGATTTTACTATATCTATTTTGCATGTCTGTAATTTGAACTATTACTAGTCATTTCATAAAAGTTTTTGTTACTAAAAAATATAGATGTTGAAAAAACCTGCATTTCCTACAATAAAGGTACCATGAAGCTATAATGTCTCACATGACATTTTATAAAAATATGAATGCCAAATTGAATTGCAGGTTTAAAAGTTGAAATGGAATAACCTGTTGTCTGCTAAAGGCCTTTTCTTCATGGTTTTTTGGTATGTTTTTGTGTACTTTTTTTGTGAATGTTACTGATGCTTTTTCCAGGATCAATATCCTGGAGACAAAGTTCTGTTTTTTCACAATTCATTCTGATTTATATACGCATCCTAGTAGCAAATCCAGAGACGCAGTCCTGATCATGTAGTTTCTGTGAGTGTGATTTCTGTCTATGTATCTGAGAAGCATTCAGCTTGTCAGAAAACACATTTTCCTCTGGTCTGGGGAATAACACTTGATGTGACAGGAAAAAAAATCCCTAAATCACAGATTTACCTCCTAAAATTTAAATTTCTTTCAGGAAGCTGATACTTTCAGCTTTCGTGAAGAAGAAATTCCATAAGTGCAAGTCCCTCTTGCACAGACAGTTTAGAGAATAAGGGGAGCACTATTGCTCTTTTTCTTACATTTACAGAAAAGTCTTCATTGATGCATTGATGTGCTGATGTAACATTTTCTCTTTAAGTGCAACAAGCCATGTCTAAGAAATGGTTAAGATGCCCTATCAGCACATTAAATAACACCTAAATGGTTAACAATAGGAAAAGAAAAAATTATCTTGAAGGTCAGTTGTCATAGCTACAAGTTGTGGGTTTGGGCAGGCATTCAGTGCTTGTCACCTAAAGATAGGAGCTCTGTATAGTAAATCCTCACTTGTGGTCTTTCCCAAACAACAGAAAGACTACCATTACAGCACAAACACAACTAAATGTTAAAATAGCTGACAAACTGCTATGGTTTACACAGTTTACACAGATTATTAGAGTTGGAAGGGGCCTTCAAAGGCCTTCAGGTTCAACTCTCCTGCTCAAGCAGGATACATATTACTGAAAAGCATAACTGCCTAAAGCCTAAACCGTCTACACAAACCTACACATTCAGCTTAGCATGGTTAGGAATCATTAACATAGCTGCCTGTTTTATGTATATAAGTAATTGTTCATTGAATGGTACTGCTTCATAGGATGACAAAACCAGAAAAAAACAGAATTTGCATATAGCAATAATGTAATGGCTTTTCTTGTGCTGGCAGCTTTTTCATTTACACATATGGAAGATTTGCTCTGTCACTGGTCCCCCAGTTGTTACTGATCTTGGAGCTCCAGATCTGACAAGTCTAATCATAAAAGGAAAGAGATGTATTAAATATGCATAATGCATAAAGCTGTAAGATTCATGGGAGACTTAAGGTTTTGCCAGAGCAAATTTTTGCATTTCTTCTTCTACTCATCATGCTAAATCCTTGAATAGGATGATATTATAAATAGAAAATTAATATGTTTAGTTGTATGCAGAGCTATAAAAGCCACTGAAGTTATTCTTGTGGTGTTTCTAGGACAGTGAAAAGGGCTTCTCCTTACAACAGCAATAATTTTTTTTAATAGTGATCAAATAAATGAGAAAATGACAGCAAAAACAGAGAAACATTTTTTTTCAATTTTGCACTATAGCACACTACAAACCTTTTATCACATGGTGAAATGTAAACAAATTTTCAAAAAACTTAGTTATCATATATATGGTATTAAATTAGTGCACTTCAGTCCATTTCTTCTCCTTTCTCCCCAGAGTCGAATAATATATTAGTTATCAATAATTTATGCTTATGTGTTTTGTGTAGTCTTCCTCTGTTTCTGCTTAATTCCCAAATTATCAATGATTTTGAGTAATGTTTCTGGGCTTCCTATTCTGACTGACAAGTGATTTTTTTATTGTCCAATATATCTATTCCTTATAGTGCCAGGTCAAGCTCTGGAGTTCAATTGTGGACATCTCTGGTGGCCCCAGAAATTTTGTTTCACAAAGCAAATATTAATGACTGTAGATTTTACATGTGGTGTATTTATCATCAATACTTATTTCACAGGCTTTTATAGTACAGAAAACACTGGCTTGTAACTGAGTCATAATGTATCTCTCAATATGTTTGGGAAAATGAAGTTCTATTCTTCAGAGTATTTGAAAAATTCGTACACTTGAATTGTGGGTTATACCATAAAGCTGAGATTCCTTAATGAACAAAGGTCTCTTTCACAGAATCACAGAATAAACATGGTTAAAAAGGACCAACTAGATCATTGAGTCAAACCATACACACACCCACAAATACCTAAATATCCAGTTGATGGAAAAACAAAATATTGCCCTCCATGCCTACCAATACAGCATGTCACAAAGCACCGTGTATAGATGCTTAAATACCTCTACACACTGATGGTGACTCAATCACCTCCCTGAGAAGGCCATTCCAGTGCCTCACCACTCTTCCTGTAAAGTATTTCTTCCTAAGATCTAATCTAAAACACCCTTGCTTCAACTTCAGATCCATTTCCCCTAGTTCTGTCATTAGTCACCAAGGACAAGAGGCCAACACCCACCTCTCTACAACCTCCCTTCAGGTAGTTGTAATGAGGTTTCCCCTCAGCCTCTTCTCCAGACTAAACATGCCCAGCTCCCTCAGCCTTTCCTCATGTGACTTGTTCTTTAAACCCCTCACAAGCTTGATAGCTTTCCTCTGGACACTTTCCAGCATCTCTATGTCTTTCCTATCATTAGGGGCCTGAACTGAACACATCACTTGAGATGAGGCCTTGCAAGGGCCGAGTACGAGGACACAATAACTTCTCCTGCTGACCACACTATTCCTGATACAGGCCACTATCCTGTTGGCTTTCTTGGCCACCTGAGCATGCTGCTGGCTCATACTAAGCTGGCTATCTGCCAGTACTCCCAGGTCCTTTCCTGCTGGGCAGCCTTCAAGCCACTCATCCTCAAGCCTGTAGAGTTGCTTGCGGTTGTTGTGACCAGAAAGCAGGACCCAGCACTTGGCCTTATTGTACCTCAAACAATCAGCCTCAGCCCATGAATCTAACCTGTCTGAGTCCCTCTGGACAGCCTTCCTGCCCTCAAGAAGATCAACACTCCCACACAATTTGGTGTCATCAACAAACTTTCTGAGGGTGCTCTCAATCCCCAAGTCCAGGTCATCAACAAAGATATTAAACAAGAGTGGCCCCAAAACTGAGCCCTGAGGGACACCACTTGTGGCCAACCACCAGTTAGATTTCACACCATTGATCACAACTCTCTGGAAACGTCCAGCCAGCCAGTTTTTAACCCAGTGAAGGGTACATTTATTGATAATATGATTTG
>VZRI01009697.1:43212-65879 GCA_013397515.1 Upupa epops
TTTCTCTAGGAGAATGTTGTGGGAGACTCTGTCAAAAGCCTTCCCAAATTCCAAGTAGACAACATCCACAGCCCTTCCCCCCCAGCCAAAAGGTGAGTCACACGGTTGTAGAAAGAGATCAGGTTGGTTAAGCAAGATCTTTCGTTCATAAACCCATGCTGGTTAGCACTGATCCTTTGACTGTGCTTGAATAGCTGTGAGAGCTCACTCAAGATGATTGTCTCCATAATCTTTCCTGGTACCCAAGTCAGGCTAACAGGCCTGTAGTTCTCCAGATCCTGACTTATAGACTTATGAGTGTGCAGGCACATAAGCAGTTCATTAACTACTTCTTCATGGGTTATGGGGGATCTGTACTGTTCACCATCTTTATCTTCAAGCTTAGGAGGCTGAACATCCCAGTAACACTTGGTCTGTCCATTAAAGACATAGACAGCACTAAATATTTCAGCCTTTTCCTCATCACTGTTCCCCCCACATGCAGTAAGGGATAGAGATCCCCTCTTATTCTTTTGTCATTGTTGAGGTATCTGTGGAAACTTCTTCAGTTGCCCCTTATGTCAGTGGCCAAGCTGAGTTCCAGCTGGGCTTTTGCCCTCCTAATTTTCATTCTGTATAAGCTGACAAGATCACTGCACTCCTCCCGAGTTGCCTGGCCCTTCTTCCAAAGGTGTAAACCCTCCTTTTCTTCCTTAGTCCCATCAAAAGCTCTTTATTCAATCAGGCTGGTCATTTCCCTCACCCTTTAATCATACGACACACAGGCATAGCTTTCTTCTGGGCCTTTAAGATCTCTTTCTTAAAGAGTGTTCATGGTTCCTGGACTCATTTGCCCATCAAGGACTCTCCCAAGGGACTTTCTCAATTATTGTTCTGAACAGACCAAAGTCTACCCTCTAGAAATCCAAGGTGGAGGTCCTGCTAACCTCCCTCTTTACATCACTAAGAATTGAGAACTCAACCAAATTATGCTCACTAAGCCCAAGACAGCCTCAGACCATCACATCTCCTGCTAGTCCTTCTCTATTTGTGCTATCAAGCAAAGCACCTTCCCTGGTAGGGTTGCCCACCAGTTGTGTCAGGAAGTTATCTTCCATACACTCAAGAAACCTCTTAGCCTGTCTGTTCTCTGCTGTGTTAGATTTCCAGCAGAAGTTGGGCAGGTTGAAATTCACAAACAGAACAAGCACTGGAGATTGTGAGACTTCAGCCATCTGATTATAGAATATTACATCTGCCTGCTCACCTTGACTGGGTGGTTTATAGCAGACTCCCAGCACAATATCTTACTTATTTGCCTTCCTGTTCACCCTAACCCATAAACACTCAACTTTATCATCATTGAAATCAATTGCAATACACTCAAAAAGCTGCCTAACATACCAGGCCACACCCTCACCTCTCCTTCCTTGACTATCCCTTCTGAAGAGCTGCTACCTATTCATCACAGCATTTCAGTCATGACAGCCATCCCACCGTGTTTCTGTCATGGCAACCACATCATAGCTGTCACACTGCACAATGTCCTCCAGCTCATCCTGCTTGTTGCCCATGCTATGTGCATTAGTGTAGATGCACTTGATCTGGGCTCCTGATTTCACCCCCATCCTTTGTCCTTTACCCCTGGGCTCATCACTGGTGAGCCAGGTTTTATTCCCTTTTCCCTTCAATTCTAGTTTCCTGGCTATTTCTACGATTCCTTATCTATCAGTGATCTCTGTGCTATTATTGTCCCATGTACCACCGTTTTCATCAATACTGGAGCACTGCCCTGCTGGTGCACAACCAGCAACAACCTCACTCCCCTTCAATTCTAGTTTAAAGCTCTCTGAATAAGCCCTCCTAAATCCTGTCCCACAATCCTTTTGATCTTCTGAGATAAAACTTTCCAATGCCATGCATCACTGACAGGTCTGGTGTCTGATCAAACCAGCCATTATCAAAGAATCCAAAGCCCTGCCTGCAGCACCAGTCTTGTAGCCAGGCATTCATGGAGTGAATCCTTCTATCCCAGCCCATATCATCACCTGAAAACGGAAGAAGTGACAATAATTTGAGCCCCAGACTCCCTCACCAGCTGTCCCAGAGCCTTGATGTCTCTCTTCATTCCTGCCCATCCGTCTGGAAGATCAGTAGTGGGTAGTAGTCATTTGACTGGGTTACATGGGTAAGGAAGCGTCCTAGTGATGTCCCTGATTTGAGCTCTAGGTAGACTGCAGATAGCTATGGTGAGGATCAACTCTGCATATGGGGTCTTCAGTTCCTTTCAGGATCAAGTCCTCAATAACAAGAACCCTTCTCGTGTTCTTTGTGGATGAGGTTGTCATTTTGCTGAAGGGCCTACCTGATTACAAGAAGACCTCTGGAATAAGTTGCCTATCATCTATATGTCAACTTAACTGTCTTCCAGGAGGGGCTCATATCTATTTCTCAGAGGCACTAGGGGAGGTAAGGTGGACAAGAGGGGCACCTGTCTTCTGCAAAGGACTTGAACTTGGTTCCATTCACCCCTTTTACTCAGACTTCTAGCTTCCTTCTAAGAGGTGCAGGATACAGGGGACCCTGACATCTGGGTAACAGTGGCCGTTGTATGAAGTGCATATCCTGGCTCCAGCAGTCTATCTCCATTTCAGCCTCCCTAATGCTCCTGAGCCTTTTTACTTTGGCTTGTAGCCTTATAGCTTGATCTTGCAGCTGTGCTGTTCAGTTTATCAGACCATCAACCTGCTCACACTGCATTCAGCTGTCCTCAGAACTGACCCCTGAATTCAGTGTGAGGCTGTGGCATTCCTTGCAGCCTGTCACCTGCAGACTCACCTCCCTCCGTCGGAGCGCTTTCTGAGTTCCCATATCCATTTTGACTGGAAGCATGGTCTTCCTTTGCAGGCTATAGACCATTTTGGAGGAACAGGTTGGTATCTTGGTTTTTGTTTTATTTGTTTAGATTTCAGTTTTTATGTTCCTCCCCCACCCTGCATGCCAGCAAGCAACATGGCTAGCTGTCTCACCATTCATGGTGTAAGTATTGCTTCCAGCTTTGCTGCATTTAAATCTCCCACAGTTTCCTCAACAGCACCCTCAGTCACGTTCCCTCTCAGCGTCACCAGCGAGAGATGCCAACCACTGCCATGTCTCTCCTTCCTCCCTCAGGCTTCCAGGGGTCAGGAAACCCCCCTCTGCCTGAAAAAACCTCAAAAAAATAGGGCTCTGGCCTACTTTTTTTAATGAATCCTGGCTGCGCTGTCTCAGTGTCCACAGAATGTTTATGCTTTTGTAATGCTTGTAATGTTTTGCTGTATTCTCTGTTGGGACAGTTGATGACCTAAACTGAACCAACACATTAACTTAAATAAAGGCTTCTATTTAAGAAAACTCAAACCAAAAAACCAACACTATCTAATGATAGCAATGTGTTTTTATGGAAAATAAATAAAGGTTTCCTTCATGGAACATTGCAATCTCCATGCTGAACTAGAAGTGGTATGGGGCATTTGCTGTCTTTTGGAAAGACGAAAATTAGGAGAAACTAGGTATCTACTGAGCATTAGTCAGGGTTCACTCTGGATACCAGTTGTGGAGATAGTGCTGCTATCATGGCATTCTGCTGAAATAAAAAGTGCATTTCACACAAAAGCATATTGTATCAAAAGTTGTTCATGTTCAGTGTAAAGCAGGCATTTACTTTGGTCAGAAAGAAATTCTTAGTTACACACATATAGTACACAGCTGTTCCAAGTGCAGTATTTACTACTGTATTTCTGGACTAACAATTTTTCTTCAAAATAAATTTTCACTCCTGATTCATATGCTTACATTTATTCTTCTAGATTCAACTTATGTAATTTTTTACATAACATCCATCATTCTTCCTGTATGTTACTTTAGTGCATGAATTTACTTTGTTGTCAGTGTTGCTTTTCACTTTGTTCATTTGGCACACTGAAAGATTCAGTGATACAGAAAGAATCTATTACTGAGAAAACCTACTGTGTTTATGGAAGATTTCTCATGATTTCCCACCTAATACTCATGACAGATTAGGTAACAAGGCATTAAATATTATGTATACATTCTTTAGACAATATATTTTTCTTTTGGAAAGATTGAAATAAACCTCAAAATGGCCTCCTCCTCATGGAGAATCTGTTAAGGAATGAAAATAATAAATTAAGGAATACAGATCATACCCCAGACTGTAAAGACACAGAATATTGAAGTCCCTGTGACAAACCATAGAATTTATTATTTTGCCAAGTAAATGACTTAGTGGCTGATTAAAACCATTTTTCACAATCTCTTATTGTGCCAGGAGAATGGTGGTAAACATTCCAATCATTCTTTAGGACATCCAAAGACACAGGGACTAGCTCTTGTTTAAAGAGTTGCTGTTAGGAAAAAACACAGATGTGACATACTTGTGCTTGGGATATCATAAGAAACACAACTGATTAAAGGCCCGCTGATGTAAATCTAGCCAGAATGGGTTTAGGAGAAGAAGGTCCTGCCTAACCAATCTGATCTCATTCTATGACAGGGTAAGCCACCAAGTGGATGAGGGGAAGGCTGTGGATGTGGTCTACCTAGACTTTAGCAAAGCCTTCAACACGGTCTCCCACAGCATCCTCCTGGAAAAGCTGGCAGCCCATGGCTTGGTTTGGTGCATCTTCCATTCAGTTAAAAACTGGCTGGATGACTGGGCATAGAGAATGGTTGTGAATGGTGCCCCATCCAGTTGGTGTCCAGTAAGCAGTGGTGTTCTCCAGGGATCAGTGCTGGGCCTAGTTCTATTCAACATCTTTACTGATGACCTGGATGAAGAAATCAAATATACTCCAATTTGGGGGTAAGTGTCAATTTGCTGGAAGGGAAGAAAATGCTTCAGAAAGATCTGGACAGGTTGGGTCAATAGGCAGAGGCCAATGGGATGAAGTTTAAGAAGGCCAAGTGCAGGGTCCCACATTTTGGCCACAATAACACCCAGCAGGACAGACTGGTGTATGAGTGGCTGGAGAATGGCCTGGCAGAGAGGGACCTGGGAGTACTGGTTGAGAGCCAGCTGAATATGAGCCAGCAGTGTGCCCAGGTGGCATGAAAGGCCAATGCCATCCTGGCTTGTATGGGGAATAGCGTGGCCAGCAGGACTAGGGATGTAATTCTCCCCCTGCAATGGGCACTGGTGAGACCTCACCTCAAGTACTGTGTGCAGTTCTATGCCTTTGGCTCCCAGAAAGGTGTTGAGGTACTGGAGTGGGTCCAGAGGAGAGCAATGAGGCTAGTGAAGGAATCAGAGGGAAAGACTTATGACAGAAGGCTGAGGAAGCTGAGGTTTAGCTTGAAGAAGAGGAGACTCAGGGGGGACTTTATCACGCTTTTAACTACCTGAAGGACAAATAGCGTCAGGATGAGAGGGTATGGCCTGAAGCTACACAAGGGAAGATTTAGGTTGGATGTTAGGAAGCAACTCCATGAAAAGGGTTGTTGGACTTTGGAATGGACTGCCCAGGGAGGTGATTGGGTCCTCATCCCTGGAGGTCTTTAAGAGATTACTGGACATTGCACTTAATGCTGTGGTCTAGTTCATTATGGTGGTGTTAGGTCATAGACTGGAATTGATGATCTCAGAAGTCTTTTTCTGTCTCAGTGATTTTGTGTAAATCCTCAGAAGCTTACCCTATTTGCTTTCCAAAAATACTTTTTCCTTCCATGTGACAATGATTTTGGTAATTTCCTCTTGAATTATGCAAAAGTAAAAATGTTGTGGCTTCTGTGCATTTGTCTGAGCATCTGATGTCTTGTTCAGTAAGTTACCACACAGAAACTTTTGTAACATGTGGGCATCTGTGTCAATGACGTAACAGAGTCCTTCAGTACTTTTTAACAGTCCTATAATGTTCAGATAAACAGTAGGAAACAGAGTACATGCATACCGTGTCCCCTGTAATTATACTGGCTTAACATGACTTCTGAAATTCATTAAACATAATATGGTTTGTCCAGACCTCAGGGGAATAGTCTTTCTTTTATCGCTTAAGAGGGTAATTTCATTTCAAATCCCCTTGGTCTTTTACAGTAAAAAGCACTTTCAGAAAACTTGTACAGTTAGTGAAGCACCACAAGGTTAGTTTGACAGTTTACAAACATATTTTAAGAAGTAGAGCTGAGAATTTGAAAAATTAGCCCAGTGGGAAAGCTCTTTTTATTTACCTCACACCATAAATTGACACGTTTACTCACTCGCAGCAATAATGCAATGAAGGCATACTGCCAGACATCCCACTGTCATAAGAAACATCCACCATCATCTTCACTTGACACAGAAAGCAGCATGGAGCTCCTATGCAAACAGGCAACTGTCCAGGTCTTCATCTGCTGGGAATGTCTGAGCTAGAGGATGGCTGAGACAACAATTGTTGGCAGTGCAAACAGGAAAATCATCTCCTTGGCCTGGTGGTGGAGCTGAAAGGTAGACAGTTTGAGGAGTAGAAAGATTTGATGAAGCCACACCCTACTATCCCTGAAGCAGAGATGGTGCACAGAGACCCCACAACCACCAGGTAGAAGGAAGGGACATAGGTGTTTGTAGAGAATGGAAACAGGTCTCTGCTTGGGACAGCAGGAGAACCACCTTCCCTATTGCCCTTGCACAACAGGCACAGGGCTCTGGAACTTGAAGGTCAAAGGCTAAAAGAGATGTAGACAGAGGTTTACAAAAGGGGTTGCCAAGAGAGAATCAGTCAGCTCCATGCATTAGGATTGTTGTCAAGAAAAAAAAGAGGGTGATTGTGATAGACTCAGACTGCATTCTGAGGATATCAGAGGGGTCAGTATACCAGCCAGATCTATTCCACAGGAAGGTCTACAGCCTCACTGGGGTCTGGATTCACAAAGGAACTTCTTGAACTATGCAGCCCTTCAATTATTACCTGCTACTGGATATGAAGATTAACAGTGATGAGGTTGGTCAAAGGGTCTCAAAATCAAACAAAAAAGGATTTCAGGGCACTAGGGAGACTGGTAAATGATGAGAAGCAGTCATGCAGGAGACTTGAGTTGATGAGCAAGGAACTTCTGGACAAACCTAGACACAAAAAGGAAGCCTAAAGAGGATGGAAATGAGGACAAGTAACCTGGGAGAAATACAGATGAATTGCCCACACAGGCAGGAATCAGTTTAGGGAAGCAAAAGCCCACATTCAAAGATTGAATTAAATCTGTTCACGGACATCAAGGATAAAAAGAAAGGCTTCTACAGGCAGAAAAGAAAATTTGGGGAAATGTAGGCCCACTTCAGGAGGAAACAGGTGACCTGGTTACACAGAATATAGACCAAACTCAATTTTTCAATGATCTCTTTGCTTTATACCGATACCACTAAAGACAATGAAGTCAAAGGCTGGGACTGGGAGAAAGATCCAATCACACTAAGGACAGATCAGGTTTGTGACTATATGTAGAATCAGAAAGTTCACAAGTCCGTGGGACCTGATGGGGTAAATCCGTGGGTTCCGAGGGAAGTAGTAGACAATGTTGCTTGGACATTATACATTATACATATACATATACATGGCAGTCTGGTGAGTTTCCCACCAACTGTAAAATGGGTAATATAACCCCCTTTATTGAAAAGTGTAAAAAAAATGAGGGAACTATAGGCCAGGCTATATCTGTGCCTGGCAAATCATGGAGCCGATCTTGCTGAAAACTTTGCTGAGGCACATGTAAATCATGTAAAGCACATGTAAAGGTTATTGATGATAGTTACCAAAGCTTCACTAAGGGCAGATTGTGCCTTCCAAATCTGGTGGCCTTCTATGATGGGGTAACAGCATTGGTGGACAAGGAGTAGCTGAGTTCATCACCCAGACATGTGTGGGACATTTGAGGTTCTACTGCATGACAGCTTTGTCTTTAAATAGAGAGACATGGATTTGACAAATGATCCACTCAGAGGGTAAGGAATTGCCTAGATAGTTGCACTCAAAGTGTTGTGATCAATGGCTTGATGTCCCTTTGGATATCATTTTCAAATGGTGCTCCTTAGCAGTCTGCTTTAGGTACAGTTATATTTAACATCTTTTTTTGACAATATGGAGAGTGGCCTTGAGTGCCTCCTCATTATGTTTGATACTCATTATGTTTGATAATGACATCAAGCTGAGTGATGTGGTCAACTACATGGAGGGAAGGGAAGCCATCCAAAGGGACTTGACAGGCTTCAGAACCGGGACCATGCAAATTGCATGAAGTTCAGCAGAGTAAGTGCAAGATCCTACATCTGGGTTAGGGCAATCTCAAGCACTAATTCTTGCTGGGTGGTGAAGCTAGATTGAGAGCAACCCTGAGGAGAAAGGCTTTGGGGTGTTGGTACATGAGAAGCTTAACATGAGCCAACAAGGTGTGAGTGCAGCCTGGAAGTATAACAGTAAATTGGTCTGTATCAAATGAAGTATCACCAGCAGGTCAAGAGAAGTGATTCTCCCCCCTCTACTCTGCTCTTGAGACCTCACTCACAATAGTGCACTCAATTCTGGAGTCTCCAGTATAAGAAGTTCATTAAATTGTTGGTGTGGTTCCAGAACAGGGAGGGCCACATAGATGATCAGAAGGATGGAGCATATCTCCTATGAAGACAGGCTGAGGTAATTCTGGAGAAGTTTCCAGGGGGACGTTATAGCAGCATTCTTGTACATGAAGGGGGCCTACAGGAAAGATGGAGAGGGACTTTTTATGAGGGACTGTAGTGAGGTCCCTTTAATCTTAAGCTGTGCTATGATTGTATGAAAGAAACTCTCACCTACTTGTTTCCTGCCATGAAGTTTGTATTTTGCTGCAATACAGAGCTTGCAAATCTCTCAACAAAACTCTACTACAACTTCCTCTCTTGCCATCTAACTGCTGCATTGTTATCTAAATTATTATTAAAATAACTCAGTTTGAATCATGAGTATTGCTGGTATTTGGTCACATCTACTGTTGCACAAATATTCTGACAATGGTCATTCAAAATTCATGTTGATGTAATAGGACAATGCTTCCATGGGGAATGAAGTCTGTTAGACAGGAGGGGTTGTTTGCAGAACAGTTGATGATGGGAATCTCTAAGCTATGTTCTTCACCTGGATAGGGTGATATTCCCTAAATTGTTTTCTGACCCATTCTTTAAACTTCTATGACCTGTGGTCCTGCATGACCACTTCAGTACATGCATGATTCATCTGTACTGCCTACTATAAAGTACACACAAAACACCTAACTAGTTTAATAATATACAAATTGCTGTCCTGTGATCAGCTCTATATCCTCATTAAAGGATATTACTAGATAATTACAAGTGTCTTCTCTGGGTACAATTAGTTCAATTCTGCATTAGGAGACACCTGCGGAGTCTCTATGTCTTGTGTAAAAGACATACATAAGGAAAACATATTAGTGTCACATACACAGATTATTTACCTGCTCCACCAAGTAAGACTTAGCCTTTTATCTGCTGGCTTTTTTACACAGCCTTGTTACTGGTTTTGTTTCCTTTTTATTATCATTAGAATTTTAATCCTGGAGGCTCTTCAGACTGATTATGCTGTGGACACCTCAGGATGTCAATCATCTCCTCAGGCAGCCTGGTGTATACCAGGGAGCCAAGAGGAAATATCTTGATTGTAAAGTTATCCAGATTATTTTCAAATAATTGCAAGAAAATAAAGCAGTGAACTGATAATCTCAAATGCAAAACAGCAATTTTGTTGTCATACTGATTTAAAAGACACTGCATTTCTTGTTGAAGTTTTCTTGCTCTGTTCATTTTTTCAGACACATCTGTATTTCTCTTTACTGCCATTTTTTATTTTACATTAGATGCCCAAACCATCTATGAAAATGTAAATAACATGTAAACTTCAGATTCCTGTCATATACTGTTTAAAAATCTATTCAAATTCAGGAATATTTCTGAAAATTGAACACTTTATACTAAATCTAAGAAATATAAAATAATTTAGCTATAAGTAGGACTGTTTTCCTTCCCAGTAGTGTGTTTTTAAATTTTGAAATTCAACTATAAATGAGAGATGGGATTTTATGATAGCTTTTTCCTTCAAGCCCTAGAGCTATTCAAGATTTTTAGGTCTTTCTACTTGAATCTTGTCTAGACTGCAGATGAACAAAGTAAAGTATGTTATAGGATTTTGATCACTGAGCAATGTGTGTGTCCTTGCTTTTTAGGGTGCAGCTGTTTGTTGTTGCTTTCTGAAAAGTTACAAAGGATAGTATTCACCAAAGACTTACATAATATTTAGGCATTCTCACAGCAGTGGAGGGCAATTACTTGCCTGGCTCAGTTTTTCAACTTAGATAACTTTGAGTATGACATATTCTAAAAGACACTTATAATTTTATACTATGTAGCTGTGGAGAAGAAACTGAACTCTCCAAATTACTGGAAGAGTTATAAAATATTAGCAAGAATAGTAGGATTTAGGGCTTAAATTTCTGATTGTTTCCTTTACAAAAGAAAAACTAATAATGGATGTTAAAGTTATGTGTACAAATCAGCTGTAGATTCATTCATGCCATGAATGCATGGAGCTCTGACAAGCCAGAACACTGGCATTAACTGGATTGCTTAACCATAGCATTTTCTACTTTTAATGGTTTGGCAAGAGGGTCTAAATTGGTTTGAGTTGGTGCCTATAAATTCAGCAAAACAACCAGCTCTTACCAAGAGTTCAGCAGGCAATGAAGCAACTTTGCTAGAAAGACAACAGTTTATTGAACCCATCAGCAAGAAAACAACAAAAATAAAACAAAAAAACCCCCAAAACCAAAGAAGAAAAGAATCAAAAGGTGAAACAGAAACTGCATCACAATGCCTTTGTACACATTCTGAGAGAAATAGGAGACAGCCAACGCATTGGATTTTGGACTTAGATGAGCGCCACATGAGCATACGCAACACTCATAATCACAACAAGCTACTAACACACATGCACTCACACCCCACTTTCCAGAAGAACAGAAAGGGGTGTGGGGAGGGTGGTTGTGGCAGGAATACAGCACACAATATACATTTGGCGCTTGTGGGAAAGTTGCTTTTCCCAATCCTCATGCAGACATCATACTTCTACCTTCCATGGGCTTAAGGCTCTTCTTTGAGGATATAGCAGTGCCAAATGTGGAGGATACAACAGGGTTCCAGACTCTCTCTGTTTGCCAAAGGCTTAGGAGATCAGTATTTGTGATCTCTCTTTCTCTCTCTTAGTACACGCTTCTCGCAGTCTCTCTCAGTGGCAGAGTATACAGGATCTTTGCCCAGTGGGGAAAACCAGTGTGGTGGAGCCATACCTGTTATGATGTATAGGTTTTTCAGAGTCTTATCCAAGGGCTTTCCACAGGCATTATTCAGAGTCTTTCTTTCTTCTTCCCTGTGGTCAGATACTGAGGGAGGTAGAGGGTTATGAGCTCATCTCTGTCTGGTGTTTTCAAAGGCGTTTGATGTAGAAGTGGCTATGGGGGGGAGCTGACCTTACTCTGGTCCATTGCCAAGGACAGGAATGAGTTGGTGAGGCTTTCTCTCTGAGCCCACAGTGAAAGAGGGGAGGCCTACAGGTTTACCCCCACAGAAGGGGGTTTGGAGATACGGAGAATGGAATGGGTTGTCTCTTCAGCCTCTTTGTGTTAGAGCTCCCATACAAACGAGGGCTGTAGCTTACCCCTGCAACAGAGCTACAGCTGGGCTTCCACCCTTTGGTGGCAGGGGGTTGAGAGCCATTGCTCACCCCACACCCCACCCTTGTGGAGTGAGGGGGAGCTATCCCCTAGAGGAGCTCCCTATCTGTGAAGACGTGTCACAGCAGGAGCAGGAGACAATGTGAAGATGGTGACAAGAAGAGAAGGAAGAAGAAGGAGAAAGTACCTTCCCTTTAGGACTCTATAGAGTCCATGCACTGACCCACGAGGTCTGCTAGGAAAGCTGCCTCCAGCTTCAAAATAAAATGTTTTTTCAGCATAAAAGCACCACAACCAATATTTGAGAATTTGGTAATTTTCAAACCAGAACACTACTTTACTATGTGGCTGAATGGGATCCATCCAAGAGTACAGTGGGTGCTGGCAGAGAACCTTGCCAGGCCACACTCAATCATTTAGCAACTGTCCTGTCCTGGCTAACAGGGGAGTTCCCAAATGGCTGGAAGCTGCTAATGAGACTACCACCCTTAAGAAGGGGTGGAAGGATGATCTTGACAACTATAGGCCTGTCATCCTGACCTCAGTACCAGGGAAGTTTATGGAGTGGTTCATCCTGAGCTCACTCACACAGCAAGTCCAGGACAGCCAGGGGATCAGGGTCAGCCAGCAGGGGTTTATGAAAGTCAGGTCTTGCTTCACCAACCTTCTCTCCTTCTATGACCAGGGGACCAACCTAGTGGATTAGAAGAAGGCTTTGAATGTTATTTACCACAGTAATGATGAGGCTGGAAACGACCTTAAAGGTCATCCAGTTCTACCTAAAATCATCACATAGACTTATGCATGTGCAGGTGGCACAGCAGATCAGCAATTACTTCCTCTTGGGTTCTGGGAGGTGTATCCTCACCTCCATCCCTGTCCTCTAGTGCAGGAGGCTGAATTCCTTGAGGATGACTGGACTGATCATTAAAGACTGACACAAAGAAGGTGTTCAGTATCTCATAGAATCGTAGAATCACTAAGGATTGGAAGGGACCTTGAATGATCATTTGCTCCAGTCCCCCTGCCAAAGCAGCACATCATGTTTGTTGCTCTACACTGGACACCCTCCAGCAGCTTTGTGTTCTTCTTGAACTGAGGGACCCAGAACTGGACACAATACTCCAATGCAGAGTAGAGGGGGAGAATAACATCCCTGATCTGCTAGCCACCTTCCCTTCTGATGTACCCCAGGATGCTGTTGACCCTTTTGGCCATAAAAACACATTGCTGGCTCATAGTCATCCTGCTGTCCACTAGGACATCTAGGTCCCTTTCTCCTACAGTGCTGCCCAACAGGTCAGTCTCCAACCTATACTGGTACCTGAGGTCATTCTTGCCAAGACGCAAGACTCTACACTTAGCCTTGTTGTACCTCATTAAGCTTCTCTCTGCCCAGCTCTCTAGCCTGTCCAGGTCTCACTGAATGGCAGAACAATCTGCTGGGGTGTCAGCAATGCTACCCAGCTTCGTGTCATCAGCAAAGTTGCTGATAGTGCACCCGAATCCCGCAATCAAGATATTAATGAATAGATTGAAGAGGACTGGTCGCAGTACTGATCCTTGGGGGACACCACTAGGTACAGGTCTCCAACTAGACTCTGTCCCATTGACCACTACTCTCTGTCTTCTATCCTGCAGCCAGTTCGCAATGCACTTCACTACCCAATCATCCAGTCGACACTACCTCATCCTTGCTTTTCCTTTCTGAACAGCTTATAGCCATCCATTGGAGCAGTCATGAGATTTATCCCACCATGTTTCAGTCTTAACAAGAATGTCATAATTATCTTGTTATGCAATGGCTTCCATTGTACAATAGCAGGGTCCACCACCCTCTGCCTTCCTGTGCTCTTGTGTTGTGCTCAGAAAGCTGTGGATCTTCCTGAATCTATGCAGACAGGTTGCTTCTTGTTTCGTTGCATTTAAAAGCCCCATGGTCACCCCAACAATTATCCCAGATACTCACCTCTCTGCAAGCAGCTGTGCTGAGGCTTCCTGTGTCTGCGTGGAATGAATATTTATAGTATTCTGCTATATATTGTATTACATTATATTTAAATATAATATATACTAGATAGATAATATGTACTAGATTACTGTATGTTATTAATATGACATTATTTAACATTATATCATTTATTGTGTTTAACGTAGTATAATAAATATTTGTTACAGGAAGCTGTTGCTGTTAACAAATAAAAAGATTATAATTTTGACTGTAGTTAACACTATGTTTTCTCTATGAAAATAAAAAATGGAAGCATTCCATTCTTGAGTTAGGCTTTAAGGAAATCCAAAAATCAGAAAGCTTTGGGAATCTCACATGAAGGTCAGATGCACTGAGTGTGTAATAAGCAGGAGGCAGTGGGGCAGCCATTATCTTTCCTCTGACAAGAGAGCAGCTCAATGACCTGGCATGCTGACAAATGGAGAGGAAAACTCTGTGCAGAGATGTAAATTCCCCACACAGGTCCCTCATGAATATCTTGTCTCCAGAATTCAAGCCAGTGACCTGGAAAACAAGGTTCCTCCCCAATCAAAGTGACAGGCAGAGCTGGTTTCCTGTTAGGAAGACTACTAGGTTTGTAAAAAAAATTATGATTTCCGAGGAGGAAAAGATGAGATGTCACACAGAGGAAAATATTACTTTGAAATGGTCTTCTGCAGCTCCCTTGAATGGCAGCTGCTAAGAATTCAGTTGTGTACATGACACACTGCAATGCAGGATGGAACTTCTGTTGGGGAGCAAAAATGAATAGAAATTTTCAATTCAAATAATCATTTGAGAATATTTGAATATATGTCATTCTTTATAGCCTAATGGTTAATTCTTGAAAAGAATTTCCATTAGTAACACAAATTGTAACCTTGTCAAATCCTCTTATGTAATGCATCAACACTGAAAGACACATTCTGCAAAACTGTACAATTAGATACATAACCTTGGTTCATAGTGAATTTATACTTCTATGAATTTCCTTGAATTGTCAGTTATTTACTTTAAAATATATTGCATTGCTTATATATTTGTACCAACGTGCAGGGAATATTTTGTTTCTGTTTCTTCTTTGCATATGTTTGCTCTGTTGTGATGTTTTCTCTGTTTCATATGTTGTCACTAAGAAAATTCTATGATGGCGATTGCCCTCAAATAATACAGGAGGCTGCCTATGGAATGCTATTCCACATTAGAGACCTCTTTTTTTTTTTTTTTCTCTCAGTCTGTATGCCTGCTTTATATCTGTATCCCTATAAACATATTTCTGAATTCTTGTACAGAGAAAAAGCAATTACAATTTTTCTTCCTGGATGATGACTTAGATCTTAATTCTCCCACAGTCTTGAAGCAGACCTATATGAATATTTTAAATGAATGCTGTATTTTGGTATTAAAAGTGTCCAGATTTGCTGCAAGAATTGTATGCATAGTGAATGTAAATATCTGCTTAATCATAAATATTAAAGACTGATGACTTAAAGATATGGTGATTGTCTAAATAACAATTTTATTTAGCTTTTTAAAAATTTAAAACTACAGTAATTTATTATAGAAGTTGAGATTTTGCTATTTTGACAGTGTTGTATTTAGTGTGAACACTTTAAACAAAACCACTGAAAATTTTACAGAATTATTGAATAAATTGCTGCTAATTGTTATAGTAAAAATCTGTTTTCCATAAAATATTTGACTCCATTGTATAGTGAAGTTAAATAATTGTTCCTGCACTACATTATATTCTCTACCTACATTTAATTCTGACTTGTACCACACATTGATCTGATGTTCATGCTGTTTCTGCTTCCTGGTACAATCATTGTTAAAAGATAGCACAGTTTGGTTTTGCACACTGAGATTAGACAGAATGAATATGTTAATAAGTTCCAACCTCAGATTCCACACTCAAATTACTATCAATTGTGCATGCAATTTTTCCAGGCTATTTCTTCTGAAAATAAGTACTAAATAATGCATTCAATATAGTGTTGTGTATGAGAACAGAAGATGAACTTGCTAAAATATTTCCAAATGGGAATATTTGTGTGTGAAAATATGATGCAATTCAATAGTTTGATGCGCCCATTTTAGAAACTGTAGAACACAGAGGAAAAAACAATCGTATTGGAAGAGGAAATAAAATGCTTAAGAAGCAGGCAACTGAGCCTGTAATTGACTGTGGAAATATGTATTTCAGTTATCCAGCACCAGCCATCAGCAGACCATTTCAAAGCTCTTTGAATAACAAAAGAAAAACAAAAGTTGAAAGTCCTGAATAACAGTAGAAAAATATTATTGTGAGGTGGCCTAGTGATAGGTCATCAAGAAGCTGTACTGTTCATACATGATGCTCATCATCCTGCTTAAAGTTGTCTGCCAACTTAAACACTTGTATTTGGTGAATACTTTTTTGTTCACAAGTCTGAGAATGCTAGTACTGAAAAAGTTCAAATTTGTCTAAGCAAGACCACATGCAGGCAGTATACGTACTCTGGCTTCCCTCTTTCATGACCTTGGTTGTTTTATCCCCTTGTTTAATTGTGTCAGATAGTAGGTATAGAATAAGATAGAAGTATGATGTGACAAGAAAATAGGATGTGTTCAATAGCCTATGACCCACATGTATATTTTAAGCTTGTAATTCTACACATCTTTTACACTGTTGCTGCCAACCCTATATGCTCTGTCTCGTGTACTCCAAGACACGTTCTAGATGCTGTCAGTATTGTTCTAAGACATTGCAACTCTTTAAGGTGTAAAGAATCTCTCCCAAAATAAACCAAATTGATGAACAGAAAGCTACTAAATATATGTATATAAATGCATAGTCCACAATTTGAGCACAATGAGAAATGACTGGGGAGGTGTGAGTAAACCTTTCTGTTGATCTTTCTGTTCACTTATCTCTGTTTTATAGAGAGCACATATCACTGAATTCTGGAGTTGGTAGCCATATTGCTCTGGAAACATGGAGAATAGAGTATAGTACTTCAAGGATCAGTGGAAAGAAAGTTTTCTTTGCATTCCACGGTTAGATGAAGTGGAGAGAGAGAACTCCCTTTGTTTGTGGCTGTAGGAATCAGCACTTTGGAAATGGAAATCTGGTGTGGAAGTACATGGAGCAGAGAAATAGACATTAAAGTGGTCACTGATGCCAAGGAACATGTGCATTAACTTGATGAACACTATGTTTTCACAAGAAGCAAAAACTGCTGGAAGTCTCTTTTGTTTGAAAAGTTAGACATTAAAGTTTTGGCTCAGTTAATGTAAGAATATTGTGATTGATCTCCATTTGTCTTTGGGTGAGTTTCTTTTCTAATGTGAGGTGATTCCTTTATAGTGGTTTTCATGTGGGGTCAATTAAATGTCTCGGATTTTTATCCAAACATGCTTACTTTTTGTTTTGCCAGAAATTTATAAGTGGTTTCTAAAACCTACTTGGTTTGTTTTCTGAAAAGCCTGTTAGAACATTAACTAAATCAATTGGTTAATTTAATCTCAGGTTTTCAAACTTGACAGCAGAATTTCAGCCTTGGAATTCAAAACAGCTAAATTTGGCCTCTTCAAAGATCTACTTAACAAAATACCATGGAAGGCAATGGTGTTCATGAGAGATGGTCAATATACAAAACACTACCTAAAACCTCAAGATTGGTGCATCATTATGAGTGAGAAAGCAAGCAGAGGAAGCAGGAGACTTGCATCAATGACTGAGGATCTTCTGGAAAAAAAACTCAGAAAGAAGAAAGAATATTACAGAATGTGGAAAATACTGGCCACTTGGGAGGAATCTAGGAATCTTGTCAGAGAATGCAGGGATCCAACAAGGAAGGTAAAGCCCAAGTGGAAACAAATGTGGTGAGGGATATCAAAGACAAAAGAAGGGTTTATTTTTTCAGGATATCAATAGAAGAAAGAAGGCTAGGGAATATGTGGGCCCACTGATAAATGACGCTCTAATGATGGAAGAGAGAAAAGATGGAGTTATTGAATGTATTCTCTGGTTTGATCTTCACTGCTAAAGCCAGCCCTCATGAAGCCTAAGCCTTGGAGATAAGAGACAAGGTCTGGAGGGGTGAAAACTCTTCCTTTGTAGAGAAAGACAAGGTTAGGGAGCTCTGAACTCGCACGGCACGTGTAAGGTAATGAGGTGATCAAGCTCAGTTAGCACAGATTTACAAAAGGTAGATCCTGCCTGACTAACATGATATCCTTCTACAACCAGGTGATCTAGAGAAGAATTAGGAAGACATTATCTACCTGGACTTTAGTCACCTTTGACTGCATTCTTCTTCAGAAACTTATGGCACAAGGCTTGGAGAAGGGCACACTGCACTAGATAAAAAACTGGCTGGATGGCTGGGCCAGAAGGGTTTGGTGAAATAAGATAAATTTGGCTGGTGTCCACTCACAACTGGTTGTCCTGGTTTTAGGGTCAAATGTGGAATCCCCATAGGCTAGATATTTTTAATAGGAGAATTTTAGAATAAAAGACATCAGGTGACTGGAATAAAATGTTATAACTTTAATGGGGGAAAATAAGAGCAATAATGAAAGGGAAGAGGGTATAAAAAGAGAACTGATGTACAAAGAAGCAATAAAGTCAAGTTTGATCTGGATTGCTGCCAGAGCAGTGGTAGCACAGTAGTGCTGGAGGGAGGGGGAGGGGGGAGTGAGTCAGTATGGTAGGTGCAAAAGGGTATGGCCCCGGAGTGATATGGACCAGTGGGAAGATTGTAGTCCCTAAGCAGAGCTCAGAAGAAAACCAAAACCAACACAGAGTCCAGGTATTCAAGCAGTTGAGACTGCAAGGACAAAATGTATTCCTGAAATGGAAACATCCAGATTGTGTCAGAATGGCATCTGGGCATCTTTTTCTCTCCACCCCTTCTTCCTTCCAGAATCTCTTTCACATTCTTGCCTCCTGCACAGCATCTGTGTTCCCTTAAAACCTTCCCTTGAGCAAACTCTACTCAACCACAGGTGCCATTGCCAAGCTTTTCTGGGCAGAAACAAGAGGGCAAATGGAAGAGAAACACATTGACATAATGTATTATACTATCAACGTAATATCAGCATAATATCAACATGTCATGCTGGTGTTGCCTATGGTTCAGTATTGGGGCCCGTTTTCTTTAATATCTTTATGACCTGGATAAGAGGATTGAATGTACCCTAAGTAAATTTGCAGATGACATCAAGCTCGGTGGGTGTATTGATATGCTAGAGGGTAGAGAAACTTTACAGCAGGATCTAGACAGTTAGATCAATGGGCCAAAATTAATTGAATGAGGCTCAAAGACAGGGCCCACACTTGGGTCAGAAAAACACCATGGTAAGCTACAGGACTGGGGATGTGTGTTTGTAAAGCTGCAAGTCACAAGAAGACTTCAAAGTATTGGTCGATGATTGACCAATATAGATATGAGTCAGCAATGTGTGCAGATAGCAAAGAGTATCCAAAGTATCCTGGACTGTATTAGAAACAGTGTGGCCAGCAGGAATGGAGAGGTGGTGATTTCTCTGTACTTGGCACTGGTGAGGCCACACATCAAATACTGTGTTTGGTTCCAGGCCCTTCACTACAAAGACATAGAAATGCTGGAGCATTTCCAGAAAAGGACAATAAGGCTTGTGAAATGCACAGAGCACAAGTGCTATGAGGAGTGGCCTGAGTTGCTGGAGTTTCTTAGCTTGGAAAAGAGCAGGCAGAAGGGAGACATTATTGCTGTCTACAAATGCCTAAAAGGAGGAGGTGGGCAGACTCTTCTCCCTGAAGGCAAAAGATTGGATCAAAGAGGATGGCGTGATGATCTGGAGCTTAGGAATATGATTAGTGTGAGCTTGTAATGCTGGGTCACAAGCTGTACTATATGTTCTTGCAGGTGTCTTCCAACCAAAGACATTCTGTGATTCTGTGTGCTTTTGTCTTCACTGCCAAAGCCAGCCTTCACGTACCCTGAGCCCTGGGAGAGGAGTGGATGTTGTCTATCTTGAATTGAGCAAGGCCTTTGACACCATCTCCAAGAACATCTTCACTAGGAAAATCATAGAGTGAGGGCTGGATGGGTGTATGATGAGGTGGGTCAAAAGCTGATTGTGTGACAGAGTTCAGAGATGATGGAGATTCAGGACGCAGAGTCCATCATGGTGCCAGAGAAAGAGTGAGTGAACGAACCTGTACTGTTTATATAGCCCATATTTAAGCAAGTTTCTCATCTACAGAGCATGGGCTTTGTAGGAGAAGCCAGAGCACGAGGAGAACAGGATATTTTATAATTAGTTGATACACTTAACAAGAATGCTAAACATTCAGTGATAGGCTGACATGGCTTATCAGGACAGAAGGCATTTAGTAATTAGTTTGGCACAGCCAATTTCGCTCTTGATCAGCCTGTGACTAGCTTGTGATAGCAGTTTTCTAAGGACTCCCAGATAGGCCACAGTGGTGGCAGCCAGGGTGTGCCCTGTGACTGCCCTATGTGAGACTCCCACGCAGAGATTCACCAGTGTAGCGTCAAGCTGGAGACCTGTGGGGATCCACCACAGAGCAGTACTGGGTACAGTCTTTTTGAAATATATTCATCCATGACCTGGGCAAGGGGACAGAGTGTATTCTCAGCCAGTTCGATGATGATAGAAAGCTGAGTGGAGGACCGGACACACCAGTGGGCTCTGCTGCCATCCAGCGTGTCCCATGGAGAGTTGGGCAAAGAGGAACCTAATGAGGGTCAACAGGAGCAATCATACAGTCCTGCACCTGAGAAAGAACAATGCCATGCATAGGGTAGATCTGTTGGAGAGTAGCCTTGAAAACAAGCATCTTGGAGTCCTAGTAGGCAGTGATCTGATCATGAGCTGACAGTGTGCCCTTGGTGTCAAGCAGGCCAGTGGCATTCTGGGGTGTATTAAGAAGTATGTGTCCAATGTGTCTAAAGAGACTGTCTCACCCTCTACTCTGCCCTAGTGAGGCCACATCTGGAGTACTGTGTCCACTTCTGGGCTCCCCAGTTCAAGAGAGACAGGAAACTACTGGAGGAAGTCCAGCAGAGGGCAACAAAGACGACTGGGCACCTGGACCATTTGTCTTGTGAGGAAAGATGGTTGTAATTTAGCCTTGAGAAGAGAAGAATGAGAAAAGATCTTATTCATATCTATAAATATCTGAAGGGTCACTGTAGAGAGGACAGTGCCAGATAGTTTTCAGTTGTGTTCAGTGAGAGGACATGGAGTAATGAGCACAAGGTGTAATACAAGAAGTATATTTAGGAATAAGGAAAAAACCTCGTAACTGAGTGAGTCACAAAGAACTGGAACAGGCTGCCCAGAGAGGTAGTGGAGTCTCCCTGTCTGGAATGATTCAAATCCCACCTGGTTGCAGCCGTATGAAATGTGCTTTAGGCAGTCCTGCTTTGTGAGGAAGGTTGCACTCAACAATATTTTGAGGTCCCTCCCAATAGTGACAATTTTGTTATTCTGTGTGATTCTGTGTTTCACTTATCCACTGAGTGGTCCGTTTGTCAAATCCATGTCTATTTAAAGACAAGGATGTCATACAGGACAGCCTCAAATGCCCTGCACCTGTCTGGGTAGATGACATTAGTTGCTCCATCCTATCCACTAGTGCTGTAACCTTGTCACAGAAGGCCCTTAGTGAAGCTTTGTTGACTGTTATCAATCACCTCCTTGTTTCACATGTGCCTCAGCATAATTCCCAGCAGGATATGCTCCATGATCATGCCAGGCACAGAGATGAAATTGACTGGCCTGTAGTTCCATTGGTCATTTTTTTTACACTTTTCAATAACGAGGGTTATATTATCCCTTTTGAAGTTCGTGGGAAATGCACCAGACAGTCGTAATTTGTCAAGTGTAATATATAATGGCCATCAGTTCCCTTAGAACCTATGGATTTATCCCATCAGGTCCCACGGACTTGTGATATTTCAGGTTCATTATATGGTCACAAACTTTATCAACCCTTATCATGGTTGCATCTACTTTATTCCAGTCCTAGCTTTTGACTAGGCATTTTTTTAAGTAGTATGTTTTGTGTACTTTATGGTGAAAACTGAAATAAAATAGTCACTGAGTATCTTCTCCGTATCCTGTGTAACCAGGCAACAAGTCACCTGTTTCCTTCTGGAGTAGGCCCACATTTCCAGAAATTTTCTTTGCTCCACCAATATGCCTGTAGAAGCCTTCATTTTGTCCCTTATGTCCCTGTCCAGAGATTTTCCAATTTGTAGACACTTTTCACTCTTAATGGCTTTTAATTTTTGCTTGGTATTTTAAAGCATTATTCTTCTATAAAAACTCTGAACATGTATTTTTAAATGTTTGTGCTAAATGTAATCCTAAAAAATAAGGCATGACAGGCTGATTGATCAGTGTTCAAGGGTTGTTTTCTTTCTTTGCTCCCTTGTAATAGTTCAGGAAAAATGACAAAATTCTCATGCAACATTAACATAATCTTGGTGTTGCTGTGGTGATGGATGACGCTGCAACTGTCTATGTTTACTAGTATAAAAATGTTAATAGGATAACCAAACTTATTATAGCTATTTCCAGGTTATATGATGTGGAGGTTTGAAAATTGGACACATTTTCACGTGCTTTTATGTTGAAAGTACATTTTATTTTAAAACTATAGATAGCTCTGCCATCAGTCCCCTGGGGCAGTGATCATAGAGTCTTAGAATCACAGCATCATCACGGATTGGAAGGGACCTCGGAAGATCTAGTCCAATTCCCCTGCCACAACAGGATCACCCAGACCAAGTCAATGCGGGTTTCATATGTATCCACAAAAGGAGACTCCACAACCCACCCTGGGCAGCCCCCTCCAGTGCCTCACCGGGAAGAAGTTATACAATCCGTCAGGATTGGAAGGGACCACAGGATCATCTGGTTCCAATCCCCCTGCCATGGGCAGGGACACCCCACC
>VZRI01009697.1:66830-163954 GCA_013397515.1 Upupa epops
GTGCCTGCAGGAGGATCTGCTCCATGATCTTACTGGGCACAGAGGTGAGACTGGCCTGTAGTTCCCTGACTCCTCTTTCCTACCATTTTTGAAAATAGGAATTATGTTTCCCCTTTGCCAGCCAGTGGGGACTTCACAAGACTGCCATGACTTTTGGAATATAATAGAGAGGGATTTAGCAATGTCATATGCCAGTTCTCTCAGTACCCATGGGTGTATCCCATCAGGTCCCATGGACTTGAACAGGTTCTTCAGGTGATCACAAACCTCATTTTCATTCACAATAGGCGGTTCTTCCTTCCAGTCCCTGCTGTTATCTTTCATGACTCCAGGAGTGTGGCTGGAGGCCTTTACAGTGAAGACTGAGGTAAAGAGGTCATTGAGAACCTCAGCCTTTTCCATGTCACTTGTGACCACATCACCCATTTCCTTTCTGAGGGGGCCCACACCTTCCCTAGTCTTCTTTTTACCATTAATATACCTGTAGAAATTTTTGGTGTTCCCGTTGAACTTTCTGGCTGTGTTCATTTCAAACTGATCTGACCCCAGGGTGGGTTGATGGGCAGAGAGTATAAAACGGAATGAAATTCTGCATATCCTTCCTCTTCTTTCATCTGTTGGATATTGGAGAGCTGTGGTGTGGCTCTGCTGGGCCAAGCCCTCCCTACTTTAAAAATTTTAAATGAAAGAAAAGGATAACAAATGATGGAAAAGAGGTATCTCTAAAAACACCTTCACAGAAATATCTTTAACATTTTCTTAAATAGAAAAATCGAACAAATTGCTGCAAGCCATTAAAATGGATATTAAAAATCTGTGGGATTTTTGAAACAAAATACGAAAATTAAGAGAATCTATCAAATCTCTGAGAGCAAAGTAAATAGGATTGAATCTTCTATGCTTAAAGTAGTTTATGTGTAAACAGAGCACTTTTACAGAATTAGTTCAGCTCATGTTCACAATGAATTATTGTCTAAATAGATAATGAATAGATAGATAATGAAATATTTGGTTTTACAGACACATTTTTCTAAAAGTTTTCAAAATATTGTAATCGTTAAAGAGGAAAACATAGCTGGACACAGAGAATTCAATAAACTTTTTGTTTTATCTATGGTATTTCAGGAAGGTCAAATAAATTTTTCCTGCACATTGTATGGTGAAGATGAGAAAAGAAGTCCCATTAATACCACCAGGAATGGTACTGGACACTACTACACGAAAGAAATAATCCCTTTTTGCAGCAGGGAGAAGACTAGTATCTTTCACAGATGAGTTTCACTCTCTAGAGGAATCATTGTTTAGAGACAGAGTTTGAATTTTTTCATCTGTGAGAAAGGATGGGCACAATAACATGGTAAGGTTTTGAATTCTTGAGGAACTAAGGAGAAGTGTCAGAGACCTGCCATCTTGGACTTCTGGTGGGTAGAATTTGTTCTGTTCAGGACAGTTTAACACAGTTCCTTGAGATGCAATCCTGAAGAGCAAAGGAGTCCAGGAAGGCTGGACATTCTTCAAATTGGAAGTCTTTAAGTTGCAAGACCAACCTGTCTCAGTGTGCCATAATACAATCTAGTGGGGAAGAAGAATGACCTGTTTAAATAGTGAGCTTTGGCTTTTTTGGAAGAAAGGGCAGGCAACTCAGAAAGAGTACAAAGGTGGTGCGAGGCTATGTATGAAGAAAGTTAGGCCAACGCTCAGTTATCATAGACTCATAGAATCATTAGGGATTGGAAGGGACCTTCAAAGATCTACTCAAATACCCCTGCCACAGCAGGATCACCTAGACCAAGTTGCACAGGAACACATCCAGATGGGTCTTGAACATCTCCAGGGAAGGAGACTTCACAACTCCTCTGGGCAACCTGTTCCATGACCCTCACTGGGAAGTTCCTTGTGATATTTATATGGAAACTTCTATGTTCCAGATTGCACCCATTGCCCCTTGTCCTAGCATCTTGTTTGGCCGCAAAAATGTCTTACTGAAGTCAAGATAGACCACATCAACTGCTCTTCCATCATCTATCCACCTGGTTATGCCCTCATAAAAGGCTACCAGGTTGGTCAAGCATGACTTCCCCTTGGTGAAGCCATGCTGATTCTTCCTATCCATCCAACACCATCAAGAGCAATAAAAATAATTATGTCTTTAAATATCTTAATAGAAAAAGAACTTACAGGAATCTCTCAAGCATGCTGACAGAGCTGGTGGAAGTGCTCACCAACCCACTTTCAGTCTTTAATTTTTAGTCCTGGTAAACCTTTCGGAGGGAAAGATATAAAGCTGGTCACCTTGATTACAATGAGGCCCAGACAGCATGAGTTTATGAAAGGCAGGTCCTGTTTGATTAACCTGATATCCTTCTACAACAAGGCAGGCAATTTAGCAGATGAGGGAGGAAGGGCTTTGGACACTGTATGGCTGGACTTTAGTCAAGGCTTTCACACTGTTTCCCCCAGTATTTTTCTGGTTATTCTTCACTGAATGAAAAATGGTTGGATAGCAGAAACAGTCACAAAATAGACAGTAATAGCTACCCAAATGCATAGATTTATTGCCGTCATGATCAGATGGCACAACAAATTCTTTGTCTCTAAGAGGTGAAAATCTCACACTCAAAGGTACTGTAATCAAAGGCTCACTCACCCAAAATGGTGAGGATTCATTCAAGAATATCAGTAAGAAATAGAAAAATCACCAAAAGGGGGGTAAGGGCTCACTCAGTCCCAGGAAGCATCCTTAGACAATGTCCCATAAATAGGAAGAGTTCACTACTGTAAACCTGCTACTCCAAGGGGGGGCTCAAATTCAGTTCTCTGACCATTTAAACCCTAATCAAGATTGAGCCGTGGTCATTCTAATTAAATGGAGGTAAACACAAGATAAAGGAAATCTGAGGGGCCCAAACTGTGAGGTAACAAGTGATAGGTGTGAGGCATCAACAGGTGACTTTTATAGGATTTTTGGGTAAGCCCTGGCAGTTGTCAAATCCTTACCAGGTAGCTGCACACAAAATTCTCCAGGGCTCTGTACTGGGGCTAGTCCTCTTTAATGTTTTTATTAATGACCTAAATTAACATTGGGGTCCATTTCTTCTTCCTTTGTTGGAGATATGCACCCACAGCAAGTTTACTGATGACACCAAGCTGAGTGATGTGGTCGACAAGCTGGAGAGGAAGGAAGCCATCCAGAAGGACCTAGAGAATTGAGATCTGGGGCCATGCAAATGGCATGGGTTTCAACAAGTACAATGCAACGTCCTGCACCTGGGTTGGGACAATTCCAAGTGGGGTTTGGAAGCAGATGATCTTTGAAGTTCCTTTCAGCCAAAGCCATTCTACAATTCCACTCTTGTGAGTAACGAATGATAGGATGATAGGAAATGGCCAGAGGTTGTTCTAGGGGAGATTTTGATTAATCAGGTAAGTTCTCTTCACTGAAAGGTAACATTTTCAATTAAGAAAAGGACATTGGGACAGGCTTCCAAGGACAGTGGTGAAAGTATTTTAAAAAAATCTAGATGTAGTGCTGAGGGGTCATATTTTTGTTGTCACCTGGCAGTTGCTGGTTAATTGTTTGACGTGATGTTAAATGTTTGACGTAGATCTTAATGCTCTATTCCAATGAAAATGATTCCATGATTTTGTGATTTTTCTGATATCAGAGTCACTACATTAGAGGAAAATAGTATTTGATTTAATAGGTTTTCTTTTCCATTTCCAGACTTTTGGTGGAATACCGAAATTACCATATACTTTGCATTTACTGTAATAGTTTTATTAAAATTGGCATATAAATTGGCACAAAATTTGCACATGAGGATAAGGAAAAGTACTGATAGGACCAGAAATTCTGTAAGTATAGTTGATTTTATTCAATATTTTATAAGAAAGCGTGGAACGTCAGAAGTCATCAAGAACACTTTGCTTCACAGCATAGATATGCAGCACTCTATAAATCAAATGTTTAAAGTATTTCCTGCTGGAAAAACAGGAATTGCGATACTGGTAATATAATACCTTCTTTCCTTTTCAAATTTGTGTTACCCAGAAAAACATAAGGTCTGTTGCTGTCTCCTTACAGGTATCATGTTGTAGAACTGTACAATTGATGTAATTTCTTAATTAATATAGGAATAAATTTCATATAGAAAAATCATTATTATGTGACCAGTGAAAGGATATTTCACTACAAAGAATTTGGCAGGCTTATAAACATTTATAAGCACACTTTTCACAACTGTACAGTAGACAACTGTTTTCATAGATTGCATTTTTCATATACATATGAAAATGTCATTGTCATTACAAGCTGGGTTTTTTGTCATTTCCCTATTACATTTTCTGCTTTTTCTTTTTCTTTAAAATCTGAAAAAAAAAGACATTAGAATATCTTCTTCCAGTGTTCTAGAGGCTGCCAAACACCACTAACAATTAGAAAAACACTAGGCTCTTTGCAGACCACCTTTCAGCCATCACAATGACAAAATAATTGTATAACTCATAAGATTAGGCAAACTGCATAGGAACAGGACACTCAGCCTTTGACAGAAGCTGGTGGGCTATTAAGGAAGTAGCCAAGTAGTGGCATGCTGTTCTGACACTTTTCTTGCCGCCAGTGAATACAGAATGACTCCCCTGAGTGAATGCCAAGACATTGTGATTAGCATAATTAGAGCATACCTTTGTGGCACAGTTATATCTGTATGAAGTTCCACTGAGCAAGGCTTGATGGCAATTGTTGATATACCTCATTATCTAAATACACAGCTTCTGAATTCAAAGCCTGTCAAGTGAGATGAAATAACCTGCACTTTTCTTGCCCTGATATTGTCTAATTAAAAACTTAACTATATCTTTTTTTCTCATCAGCTTAAATAAAAAGTTGTGCTTTATGCTTACACTGTATGTTAAGAGTGCAGCCAGATAAAACATTTTTCCTCTACAAAATTCTCCCAAGTGCCAACTGGCTAAACAATAACACATGTAAGAAAATCACACTAATATCTATGCTACTGTAGGTCTAACTGAAGCGGCAGAGTACCCTTCAGTGCATAGCCCATTATGCCTTTTCAAATGTACTAATATATTAAAGTGTGATACAAGGTAGTTATGATGCCTAAAACCCAGGAGGCTTTAAAAGCCATCATTGCAATTTTATTTAAAGAAAAATAGTCTAATCCATTATATAGTAATAATAGTTCTTTTCCTTGTAAGAAGAGCATTTTGGCAGAGTAAAATAACTTTTCATAGTCTCTCACTTCATGGTTCCTACGGTTTTCCTCTCATCTCTTTGTGTCTTTATTGGCTTCTCCATTGCACCTGAACCCTCAGGTGACTAAGACTTAAGTTGGGTTCTTTGTTGAAATATGTCATAAAACCTGGGGTAAACCTTGTGAGTATGTTACATGGGCCATAAGGCTAGCTCTTATCAGGTAGTTCAGCATATTCTACACAGCATGGTCAATCTCTTTACCAGTCATGTGCAGTCCTCCCCTGAGCAGAAAAGGAGAAGGAACACTGACTCAAGCTGTTTTATGTGGAATCGCAGCTTGGGAAAAGTCTTCCTCATCTTTTCTCCATAAGCTTGTAGTTGACACTATTCTTTTGCTTTGCTGCCATCTTCACAGATATTGCTATTTCTCATGACATTTGAAAAATTCTCCCTTTTCTTCTTTTACCAGCCCATTGAAATTATCTTTATTTATTCTGTATAATACACATTGAGGTTTTGAAGAAAAGAATTAATTTCTGCTATATTGTACAGCAGAGGTAGAGCAAACCTTCACAACTCTTTCAGATATTATTGTGAACTGGAACTGCTCAAAAAGAAAATATCTGGGTTTTGTCATTCAAAAATTTGCAGTTTAAATTGCTCTCACATTGTAAGCTTCCAAAATAATACACTTCTACTTTTTAATTTTTTTAAGACAATTTCTGGTATTGGTTGTATTTTGTTTTCAACATAATTACAAAAAATGTTTGTTTTGTAGCAAGAAATTAGTTATCAAAGACCTGAAAAGGAAATTAACAGGTTTTCATTTTGAAGATTTTTTCCCAGTTCTAAATGAAGCATACTTGATCAACAAGTCATTTTTTTTCAGCCTTGCTCCTTAAAAAAACATGCCTCAACTAAACAGTCTGTTGCCAAGCCATTACCTGTTTCTCATCAGGAAATGCTTTGTGAGTTCATACCTGTTCTGGTGAGTTTCTCCTTTTATATACAAAAGACTTAAAAAGGCATGAAAAATCAGTTCTGAAACTGAAGTACTGATTCTTTGAAAAGCCTTTTGTATGTAGACGATATCACATGCCAAAATCTAATATTGCAAACAATCTGTCTGTTTTCTGGTTATGTTTTTTTGTATTTTTCATTTCCACCATGTCATTTTAATTTCTGCCTAGATGACCTAGCATTGTCATGTTCAGATAAGAGGATGGAAAGAGGCTGCAGTGCTATCCTTCCCTGGCAAAAAGAATATTCTCAGTGCAGCTGAACTTTTGGGACTAATAAGAAATACTGTCCATTCCCCTTCTAATATTTTTGCACTTAACATAGAGACAGAGGAGAACCTACACATGGTACCTACAGGGTTCTAAACCCATAGGAAGTATATCACTGTTGTACCAATAATTTTCTGTGAAGGTACAAACCTGAAAGATATGAGTAGTCTCCCTGGGAGAGATGAGCTCTCTGATGAGCTGTGTATTTATCAGCTGTAGCTAGTATCAGATTTATACAAAATCTGATGTTCCAAATAGATCCATGCTACAACCAGCAGAACAGCATACAGCAGAGTCAGGATGCTGAAGCACAAATGTACACTGCATGTGCTGATTCACTTTGCCAAGAATAGTTAACAAAAGAATACGAGAAGGTAGGAAGAATTGTTATATGTTGTAGTCTTGAAGTTTTTACCCCTTACAAATTATCTCTCTGCTGATTAAACCCTGAACTGGACAAACAATGATTTAGTTAAACCTGTATTCCAAAAAAAGGTAATGATAAAATAATCTAATCTTTTTCTTGCTCCCAAATTTCAAAATATACCTCAAAATTATTGTTCCAGTTCAGTTTCCATTCAAGCAAAGATTGTTTTGATTTAGTTTAGAAGAAATTATCCCATTTTTTCTTTAATAAAATCTATTACAATGAAATCTAAAGGGAAGGTTTCAGAAATTTGAATTTCTGTTTTTAAAAAGTCATATTGAAATCCTATCACTGCAGCTCAGAGATTGTAATGACCTATTTTTTCCATGTGAATTACTTTAATCTGAATTTGTTGTTGGGCTTAGTTTTTATTCCACTTTCAAAGAAGCATTATCAAAACTGATACAAGGGCTGTTCCATGCCAGGGGGAATTTGACTGTTTCTAACAGGTTAGATCTCTACTGACTTCTAACCAAGTAAATTCTTTGATGGAATTTAGCATTGCTTGTGCTGGGATTTTCTTAATTGGAAACTCACTGTGGCAAGCTTACTGGGTACAGAGCACTCACCAGTGACGTTTGGATTGTGGCAGTTAAACTAACTTTCCACAACAGAAAAGGCAGTTGAATACAATTTTGTTTTAAAGAAATTCAGATTCTTCCCACTGTTTAAGGAGCAGCTCTGCTACCTGTAACAAGTATCCTGGGTTGCAAAGCAGATTTTAGCTGCCCATCAGCTCTAGTGCCCATTCCCAGACTGGGAAGCTGCTTTTCCATAGGTTTTGGTGGCAAGTAAGAACCCTGAGAAGCAATCACTCGTAGCTCCTTCTTATTTCATAGCTCAGAGAGAGCTCAGGTGGGTGACACAGCCTTATTACTCCAAAGAGCTGGAGCTCTGCCTACAGCACTGTCAAAGAGTCTGTGATATTCAGTAACACAAAGGCAATGACTAGTTGTGTATTTCTCTTTTTCAGGCTACTCAGTTTGGAGAGATTAGTAACTGCAACAGATCATTTTAAATACATGAAGCTACAAAACAGAAAGCAGTATGGAAATTCACTGAATGATAGAGAGATACACATTCAGTATCTCTCTATTGGCTAAGAAAATATAGTAAATTTTTGGGTTTATAGTCTCTGCTTTTTGTGTAATCATTCTAATATGCTACTCACAATTAACAATGGTGTTAGAAATGTAAATGTATTAAATGCACTTATATTATATTGTAGTCAATGGTGAATGAATTGGCTGGATGGTTTCACACAGAGAGTTGCAGTCAATGGCTCAAAGCTCAAATGGAGACCAGTGACAAGTGGCATCTCTAAAGGATCTGTACTGGGATCAGTGCTGTTTAACATCTTTGCCAATGATATGGATAGATCATCAAGTTTGCTGATGACACAAAATTGTGTGGTGTGGTGAACAAGCTAGAGGGAAGGGAGGGCATCCAGAGGGACCTGGACAGGCTTGAGTGGTGGGCCAGTGCCAACCTCATGATATTCAACAAGGCCAAGTACAAGGTCCTGCACTTGGGTCGAGGCAACAACCCAGGCTGGGTGGTGAACAGATTGAGAGCAGCCTTGAGGAGGAAGGCTTGGGGGTGTTGGTAGACGAAAAAAACTCCACATGAGCCATCAGTGTGCACTTGTGGCCCAGAAAGGCAACTGCACCCTGTGCTGCATGAAGAGAAGTGGTAGGTCGAAAGAGGTGATCCTCCCCCTCTATTCGGCTCTCATGAGACCCCACCTGGAGCCTCCAGTTTTGGAGCCCCCAACATAGGAAGAATATTGAGCTGTTGGAACGTGTCCAGAGGAGAGCCGCAAGGATGAGTGGAGGGCTGTAGCACCTCTCATGGGGACAGGCTGAGAGAGTTTGGGCTGTTCAGCCTGAAGAAGAGGAGACTCTAGGGAGATTTATAGCAGCCTTCCAGTACCTGAAGGTGGCTACATGAAAGCTGGGGAGGGGCTGTTTCTAACGGCTTGGAGTGGTAGGATTAGGAGTAATGGTTTCAATCTGGAAGACGGGAGGTTTAGAAAGGAAGTCAGGAGGAAATTCTGAAACAGGTTGTCCAGGGAGATTGTGGCTGCCCCCTCCCTGGAAGTGTTCAAGGCCAGACTGGATGGGGCCTTGAGCGACCTGGTCTGGTGGGGGGTGTCCCTACTGATGGCAGGGAAGCTGGAACTAGATGATTTTAAGGTCCCTTCCAACCTGAACCATTCTATGTATCTACGAATCTATGGTTTAACTTTGTATAACACAAAGGAATGCTTACTATGATGGCTACAGTTTCCCAGGCACAATTTTGAAGGCAAAGAAGAAAGAAGTGAATGAAAATAGTATTATCTGACCTCCTACATGCATATTTATGTAGATATTTTACACAAAAAAATCCTGCTTCCCATTCATAAATCTCTGCAATTACTTTTCATAAAGATAATGATAAAAATCACTAAGAATTAGTTGCAGATAGTCAGAACCTGAATATTACTATGTAAGAAAAATAGGTGAGAGAACATAAATTAATTCACATAATTTCAAGGAGTGCTCTGTAGAGTGTAGATAAGTATCATGATTAAGGCTGGAAAGAGTTCTTCAGTTCTTAAGCTTATGCAACAACTATTAGAACAAGTGGAGAAGCCTTACCAGTTCTCTAGAAAGATGGTCACTGATTGAGTGGTGTTATGTAAGCAGCCTTCATCTACCACTAACAGTTATTTTCTGTGATAAATTTATGCCTCAACTTTTGTGTAGTTTTACACAGTAATAGTTGGAAAGGCTAACTTTCACAGCAGTCTAGGTTTATAATTTTGTTTTTCATAGGATGAGATACTGAAACATGGAGAGCGGCTAGGAAGTCCAAATTCCACATTTAATCATAATTGTATTTAGTTGGAGTTATGTCAAAGGAAGATCCCTGTAAATTCCAGGGTCTCAGGAGGAAAATTTGGATGCATTCTCCTGCCTGCTTTCCAGAAGCTCTAAGGCAGCACATGCCTTTCATAATTTGGTCTGTAGAAACACGAGCACAAAGCATCACTCCAACTAAACTGAGTACTGAAAATGTACTTGTTCTTCTTGCTAAAGTCTGTGGATATCTAACTTCATTAGTTGCTTCCATATGTTAATTTTCAGATTTTTCAAGGTATTCTGGAGTTTTATGAGTCTTTGTCCTTTGATCCAAGCAGTCTGACACATGAACCCATATAGTTTTCCACTTCTATTCTGGTTTTTATTCCAAAGCTGTGTAAAGAAGAAAGGCAGACACCTCACCTCTGTGTTTCAGAAGACGTTAAGCCTGCAGCTCCTTTTCAGGAGCAAATTATGTTTCTGGATTGTAGCCTTAGAACAGGATGAGTTTCTCAATAGAATAATACAACTCCAAAAGAAAAGTACCTCCTGAGGAAGAGAAGGTCCTCAAGGTGTTCATAATGAACATAAACTTAACAGCCTAGCGCCTGTGAGACTGAAGGAAGCTAAGCCAATGACAGATATTCTGATAATCGTAATGCTGATATTCCAGACGTGGTATGACTGATATGTACTCTCAGAATCACAGAGTGGTAGGATTTGGGAGGGACATCTAGAGATCATTGGGTTCCACTCCCATGGCAAAGCAGGACTGCCTAGGACATATTACACAAGGCAAGTTCATGAAGGCAAGTTTTTAATGTCTTCAGAGAAGGAGTCTCCATGACATTTCTGGGCAGTCTGTTCCAGGACATTTTTTTACAGTGACTCACACTGTAAAGAAATTTTTCCTCATGTATAAATGAAACCTCCTGTATTACAGCCTGTGTTGTTTGATACTTGCCCTGTCACTGGGCACAACTACAAACAGCCCGTCCCCATTCTTCTTACACTTATTTGTAGTCATACATAAGGTCTTAGTTTTCTCACAGCTAAAAAGTCCCTACTCTCTCAATCTTTGATCATAAAAGAGATGCTCCTTAATTGAGACTAATTTAAAATATGTGGCTAAAGATAAAAACTAACACAAAATTGTACACTGATTGTGGTTTTCTCTGAAGACCGGATTCAGTGTCTTGGGGAAACGCTAAGTTACAAATTTACAATTTCCTGTCTGAAGACATGGGACTTTCCATCTAACTTCAGCATTCCTTCATACTACTGGCTATTCTGGTGCCATTACCAAAAGGATGCAACAAATTGGTGCATTTAGTTCTGTGACAGATTTCAGGTAGGTATTTGTATAGCAGTAAAACTTCCCTTAATCTTCACCTCTACACTACTATGAAGTTCATATAAACATTTCTGCACAGAATTATTCTTAACATTCTCCATTCTCTAGGGATGGCCAAGACGTTGTGTAAATTGATGAACATTTAATAACATTTGAAAGGCCTGTTTCTTTGGGAAAAGACACACTTTTACCGGTTACCTGAAGAGCCTTTTGACCTAGACATCCAATTCACGCTTGGCATGAACTCAATCTTAGAATAAATCTCCATGCAATCAGTATTCTATGTTAACCTGTTTGTTTGTTCTTACAAGTTTTATAACTTGTGTGTGAACAACTGTTAAGTATTCAAGGCCCAAACTGTAAGTTTTGAACAGAATAAATTGTACCCAAACATTTTTTTAGTAATAAGAGGAACAGCTTATGAAAAAGCATTATTGTAAACAAGTATCTTTTCTAGCAATTTGTCATACACTTGAATAGACAATGGGAAAAAAATATGTTGTGTGCAAGAGTTCTGTTTGTTATTGTGTTTTTTTTCAAGACTGGAGTGTATGAAATGCCTGATGTACTGGGGAGTGATTTTGAAGTGGACGACCTAGTGCTGTGCCACGACTTGCACTTGGAGACCAGCTGTGCCAGTTGCTGTATTGGAAGAAAGACCTGCTGTGAATCTAGTCTGCATGTGTACTTAATTTCCTGAATTATCATATTCTTCTAATCAGCTTCTGTGTTAAGGACCAAAAATGAGGATCCAGGTGAGCAGCAAGGATTTAATGTCTAGAATGAAATAGTCTGTTTTGTCATTTTATTGTTTTGCAATCTACTGGCACATTTATTCCATGTATCTTGTCGTAGCCACTGAACACTTCTTTTGCTTCCACTTCATCTAATTGACTTAAATGATATTTCACAAGCTCAAGAGACTTAAGCAGTTTTATAAGAATCAGATGAGGGCACATCTACCAGGGATCCACAAAATAAATTTGTCAGTGGAGACTTATATTGTTCAATATGAACAATACATCAACAGCTTTTCTCAGAATATGTACTCTCCCTGAACTAATCACAACTGTGATTAGTTTTTATATATGTATGTAATTGATTGCATACGCTTGATATGGCACTATTAAATAATGCTCCCAAATTTCTTGAGCACAAAATCAAAACTGAATTGGCCCAGTAGACCTTAACTTTTTGTTTTATGTATGTCATAAAATATGAGAAGATATTTAAGATTTGTGTTGTAAGAGTATTCACAAAATCATTCATCTCAGTTTAAGGGAAAAGCAGAATAAGAAACTACAAGACCAAATCCAGGTTTTTCCTGCTCGTAATGAAGCCATGTGGAACAATATTTTTGTGGAAAGACAGTAATGTTGCCTGATAGCTGTGCACTAAACTTTTGCTGTTTATTACCTATGAATGAAGTGTAAGTCCACAAATCTAAAGATGAATAAGCCTATTAAATGGCTTTTTGATCCTTGTACCTTTTTTATGACAAACAATATGTAATATTGGATGAGCTTGAATGCTTGATAATTTAATTAGTCTAGTTTGGATAGTAACGTAATAAGCTGTTACTACTTTTTTCTGGCTACACAGAAGTTTTAAAGCACTTGTAATATTCTGCAGTAAGGTATTGAAAATAATTTCAATGGCCTCTGATATTATCTCAAATCTTCTTTTAGAGGAAATTCTGCTGTTAAAAGAATGTTTCTCTTTAAAGGACAACATCCATTGCCTGTTAGCACTAAGTGCCTATTCAAATGCTTATTTATGATCGCTAGACCAAGACTAAATGAGTGGTTTTAGGTACGGTATGCGTGCACTCAGTCTACATCATATTTATTCCAAGTCTGACTTTCTCTGTTGTTGGATTGCTTCGTATATCTCGTTTAACAAGCCAGTGTGGGGGGGCTCTGGTCCATGAGATCTTGTCCTCCTGCAGTTTTCCTTGTGCAGGAAAATAAAGATTTCAGCAGTGAACCATTTTACAGAACAAAACCCTTACACAAATGCTGAAAGAATAGAAAAATCAGCAGTATCTTAGACTGCACTTGGATTTATTCTCTGATTTTAGTGTTCTGTGGCCACCCGGGACAGTGCTGAGGTGGTGTCACAGTCCCCTCAGGTGAACTTGAGAGGGTCCATTTACTATGATCTTGAAGTGCAAGACAAAATCAAGGTGACCACACCTAGAGGACTGTGCTTCAATTCAACACAGCAACTTTATTGTTTGGCTGTAAAGTGGCATGTAGTAGACAAAAAGACTGAGAGAAAGTTGAAAAGGGGTAAAGAGAGGAAAGAGGATAACAGCTATCATCACAGAGTGCCAGGCATTCCTAGGTCCCAGGTACAAGCAGCTTCCTGCTGATCTTCTGATCTTCTTGTGATCCTTGGTGGCTGTCCTAGGTTAAAATGAAGGTCTAAATTGGTTCTGGGTTGACGCCTGCAATTCAAGGACAACAACCAGCTCTCACTGAGAATTCAACAGGCATGAAATAATTTTCCTAAAAAGGAAGAATTTATTTAACCTACAACTAAGAAGAAAAGGAAAAAAAATCCCCTAATAAGTAAAAAAGACAAAACTAAAAAGAACAAAACAGGAACTGTATGACAATGCCATTACACACACTCTGAGAGAAATGGGAGACAACTAACATATCAGATATTGGCTTCATATGAGGGACCTGGGGAAAAAATATATTTTAATCAGAGGGGGGATTTAGCCATCACCTCCATCTATAGAACTCAGCAGCGCTCTGAGGCCCACTTATGTGGTGATGCTTGTGGAAAAGTCCTTTTTCTGGTCATTTTGCAGATGCCAGCTTCCCCTGTATGTCTTAGACTTTGCTTCTAACTCCTCTCATGTTGGGAGTTCTTTCTGCACTTCAGACCTGCTCCTTCAGTGGCAGCTCAGCCATTCAGCTGGGTGAGCAGGCACTGGGAGAGGCAGTTGCAGTTCAAGGGCTCAGCTCACTCTGCGTTGCTGTCCCCCCGTGGTGGAACTTCAGTGGCCGTTTTGCAGACAGGCGTTGCCCAAGTGGGGCCACCATTCCACCTTGCCTGGTAGGGGTTAGTAGCAGGTCCACACAGCCTGGACTTCCTCCCTCAAGGAGGGGGTGGGCCACAACACAGGTCTCCAACTGCCAAGAGACAGAAAAAGTCCACTCCTTTTTACAGTGTCTGTCCACCAATGCATCCCTGGGATTAGGTCACTGCCCCAGGGGACTGATGGGAAAACTATCTCTAGTATCAAAATAAAATGCACCTTTGGCATAAAAGCACAAAATTATTAAATACCTGAAAAATTGACAATTTTTCAAACCACAACAATGGGGAAGCTTTGAAAGTTTGGTTGCTAAGAAGACATCTTTTATGCTAAGTTCAGTTCTGGGCTCCTCAGATTAGGAAGGATGTCGAGGTGCTGGAATGAGTCCAGAGAAGATCAACTAGAATGGTAAAGGGTCTGTAAGGTAAGCCCTATGAGGAGAGGTTGATGGAGTTGGGTCTGTTTAGCCGGCAAAAGAGGAGGGTCAGGGGTGACCTTACCACTGTCTATAACTACCTAAAAGGTGGTTGTGGTCAGGCAGGGGTCAGTCTTTTCTCCCTGGACACTGGAGACAGGACAAGGGGTCACAGTCTTAAGCTCCATCAGGGGAGGTTTAGACTTGACATTAGGAAGACGTTTTTTAACTGAAAGAATGATCTGGTTTTGGAACGGGGTACCCACGGAGGTGGTTGAGTCACCTTCTCTGGAGGTGTTTAAGGTTAGTCTGGATGAAGTTCTGAGTGGCATGATCTAGATGTCAGATGTTTAGGTTTACCTGGTTGGTTTTAGGTTGGACTGGATGATCTTTAAGGTTTTTTCCAGCATCATCATTACTGTGATACTGTGATACTGTGATATGAGTATTATTCCACTGAAAAATTAATCCAACCTGCTTTGGAAAATGTTCTGTGTCCTGCAATAAGATAAAGTATAGATCAGAATTTCTGTCAAGATTTATAAAATTATTTTTTAAAAAGAGGTGTGTGGGGGGATTGGTACAACGTATAAAAATTTTAAGTAGCATAATATATAAAGGTGAAACACAATGTAATATAATATGTACATTGAAATCCATTATTGTTTCTGCCTTTTCCATATCCTTGACATTTTGTCTATTTAAGAGATAATTTTCTATTTAAATACCATGTTAACAGACAAACTTGTCTGTTACATCTTCTTCTATATGATCCAGAAATGAAGTCAAAATGCCAAGGTGTAAAATCTCTATGATTTCCATGGCAACATAGAANTATTTACATTTAAATATATATTTAAATATAGAAATCCGTATGGACCTGCTGATGAATGACACAGGCACTATAGTGGTGTAAGACAGAGAGAAGGTGGAGTTATTGAATTTCTTTGGTCTTCATGACTAAAGCTATCCCTCATGCAGTCTAAGCCCTGGAGATATAAGAAGGTCTGGAGAGAGGAAAACTCTCCCTCAGTAGAAGGACAAGGTTAGAGAGCTCTTAGCTAAGGTGAACATCCATAAATCCATGAGTCTTGGATGACGCCCATGGCCTTGAGGATGCACTCAGTAGCACATAAAGAGCTGGCAGCTTGCCAGACTGAGAATCATCATATTTGAAAGATCCTGGAGAACATAAGTGGGGCCTGAGTACTGGAGGATGAACAGTGTCAATCTAGTCTTCAAGAAGGGAAAGAAGAATGACTCAAGAAAACTACAGGCAGATGAGTCTCACTTCCATCCCTAGAAAGAAGATGGAATGAATTCTTTGAGATTCCATCTTTAAACTTTGGAAAGAGAAGAAAGGTACTGGGCATAGTCAGCATCAAGGATTCATCAAGGGAGATTCATCAATCATCATTATTCTTGACTAGTTTGATAGCTTTTTTATGATATTTGTCTCAGAGAAGGAGAGATCTGTGGATGCTGTTTACCTTGACAGAGGCAAGGCCTTTGACACCATCTCCTGTAACATCCCTTCTAGGAAAATCATGCATTGAGGGTTGGATGGGTGGATGATGAGGTACATCAAAAGCTGATTGTGTGACAGAGCTCAGAGATATATTAATGAAGTGTTAAGTTAAAGACCTGTGGGGGTCAACAAGGGGTTAGTATTTTTCAGTAAAATCATCCATAACCTGAGCGAGGGGACAGAGTGTATTCTCAGCCAGTTTGATGATGATACAAAGCTGAGAGGAGGGGCTGACACACCAGCAGGCTCTGCTGCCATCCAGAATGTCCCAGACAGGTTGAATTGTTGCACAAAGAGGAACCTAATGAATTTCAACAGGAATAGTTATAGGGTCCTGCACCAGGGGAAGAACAATGCCATGCATCAGTATAGGTTAGGGGTAGATCTGTTGGAGAGTAGCCTTGAAAACAAGCATCTTGGAGTCCTGGTAGGCAGTAAGCTGACCATGAGCTGACAGTGTGCCCTTGGTGTCAAGTAGGCCAATGGCATTCTGGGGTATATTAAGAAGTATATGTCCAGTGTGTCTAAAGAGACTGTCTCACCCTCTACTCTGCCCCAGTGAGACCACATCTGGAGTACTGTGTCCAGTTCTGGGCTCCCCAGTTCAAGAGAGACAGGGAACTACTGGAGGAAGTCCAGCAGAGGGCAACAAAGACGACTGGGCACCTGGACCATTTGTCTTGTGAGGAAAGATTGTTGCAATTTAGCCTTGAGAAGGGAAGAATGAGAGAAGATCTTATTCATATCTATAAATATCTGAAGGGTGACTGTAGAGAGGACAGTGCCAGATAGTTTTCAGTTGTGCCCAGTGACAGGAGAAGTAGCAAGCTGGAACACAAGAAGTACTATTTAGGAATAAGGAAAAAGCCTCTGTACAGAGTGAGGTCCCTTCTAACTCTCATGATTATGATTCTGTGGAGTTTCATACAGGGATTTAAGTTATATCATTGTTGTGTGCGATCTTCTTGGACAAAGCAAAGTAACAAATTACTTGTTCAGCACCTCACTGGAAAGTTTCTCTGTAAAAGGTCTAACACCCTTAACAGGTGACAGGTGATGTGTTTCTGAGTCTTCCCTGTTTCTGCAAGAAGATGCAGAGGATATGACAGAAAGAGTTTTTTCCAGGGTAACAGCTGAAATTCTGTTCTTATAAATGCAAAATATGAGCTACTTTGAAGAAGAAGCCTTATCATGCCCCACTTCTGTAAAAATCCTTAATAAACCTCGCTACAGTAAACCCCTCTTGTTAGCATACCTCTGTAAAGCTGCAATAACTTAAACTGAGTTATGTTTAACATCACGCACTTGAGTTTTTGCAATATCTTGCAGCTGGGGAAAATCCATGTGCCTTGCTGTTCAATAAACGGAGAGTATTATTGACTAAGAGGATGATAAGTGAATTCTAAAGATGAGGCTATTTTAAGTTAATTAAAGGTCCCATGGTACTATATGCCAAAGTAGGAACATCTGCTACTGTGTCCTAGTCAAATTACAGGTTCAGTAATTACTTTCTGACTAATTAAGCTCCTGATTTAAGTATTCGTCAGGTCTTTTCATATTTTTTTGCTGCTGTCAGTATGAGGAAGTGAGAGAATGGTTTCTCTATTTTGTTTATGCTGTATGTGCTCTATATGCATGCTAGTTCAGGAGGATTGTGAAAGTTGTGATGGACTGTTGTAGACAGAACACAAAAGCACAATCCTGAACTCTTTACTTTATTGAGATTGGGTACTACAGAAGGCCAGCAGTAGATTTCCCAGAGAAAAGCAAGGACATTACTGAATAAATCCTTTGTGTTCCACAACTCTCTCTCCCATTTACAAAGGGTCTATTGATATTATTTTAACTGTTACATTTAACTGTACACAGACAGCAGTTTTATTTGATGTAAAAGGTATTTTAAATTAATGCTATGAGGTGTCTATTATAATAAAATTAAAATTCCATTTACTAGTAGCATTAATCCTTACATTATATGTCTGATTAAAAAAATTATAATTATTAGAAAATCTGTCAGTGCAGAGTAATAATTTAAGAGTATATAGGTATTCTCTTCTGTTCCTGTTGCTTGATATATTCCAGTTGTAGACTGATACCGATTTGCAATAAGTGTCTATGTGTAATGAAATTTATAATAGTAGACATCAGAATCCATGTATATCTATGCATAGATATAAATGTATTTTAGAAATTAAAAAATTAAGTATAGATATGGCATGTTAATTACTTATGGGATTATGTAAAAAACATGGTGGACATAATGCAGATCATTTGGTGTGATCACTGTACTCTTGATAGAATCTTTAAGGGGACTTCTGTTTCACTGAACTAAGTGAGTATCATATTTCACCAACTGTGCCTGACAATAGATTGTGGCTAAGTCTGACAAGGCCCATGGGAGAGTGCTGTTCTCTTTCACCATATGGCTTAGAAAGAGTTTCATACCTGTTACAATATCCTGAGGAGGTGGATTCATTGCTAAATCTGTGCAGGCTCATTCATAATCCCACAAAGTTAATGATCTGCGAAGGATTTCTTAAAGATGCTTACTGTGAATAAGCATATCATTCAGACTATCAAATTTAGGGTTTCTTCCCTTGTATTAGTTTTCATTATGCAATAATTGCATTCCTCCACTGAAAATACATTACCAAGACCATGGAAAAAATTGCTTAATCTCTCTTGCAATTCATAAATATAGATTGAATCTAATTTTAACAAATTTACTGGTATTTTAGTGCAAGTTACTTATCACCCGCTAGATATTTCCAAAATGACAAAAGAATGTTTCTCTGGTTTCTAACACTTTCAGATTTGTACATAGTGCAGAAACGTTCTCCTTCTGGCATGCATAATTTTGATCCACTGTTAAAACAACCTGTCTACCTCACTATATGTTGTCCTATAACTTTAATATGGCTAAAGAAAACAGTGCACAAGTGACTACTCTGCTTACCTATCAGTATAAACAGCTTCCTTCTTGAATTTGTCTCTAGATCTGGAATAATTTATTTGCAGTTAAGTTTAGATTGATACATATATTTAATATCTGAGTTTAGTCTTTGATATAATCGTAGCTACACAGGATACAAAAGGTTGAGATGTGAAAATTTTGAGGAATCTACAGGGACGCTATACTTCTCACACACACACTGCCCAGTGTATTATCTCTGTTCCTGCCTAGGGCATATGACCTAGGGAACATGCATGGCTATCCCAGCCCTGTATTCCCTCTCTAATTCCCCTACTTGATATATGAAGAACATGAAATATCTGAAAACCTTCTACAAAATAAGCATTTCAACAAAGAGGTTTGGGAACATGATTTATAGATATTATGTTTGAAACCAAATAAATCCAGACAATCTTCATGCAAGAAAACAGAGCTTATCTTCTTGTCAGCTTTGTCAATTGGGCACATTTTAGTCATAGATATTATTTTTATACAAAGTTATTAAATTGAAAAATTTTATATAGAGAGAAGCTGGAGTTTATTAAGTAGTTCTTAAATCTTGTTGTGGCTGCTTTTATTCTCTGAAATTTGACTTGGGACATTATCCTTCATTGCACAGGGATAAAATATCAAATTATGATACTGGAACTGAATGAAAGAACCATTCTATATACTTGTAATATAGAGAGGAAAAAATTCTTGGAGTAACAGTGTTGTAAAGTCTTTGACTAAAGAAATTGTACTAGTTTTTTAAACCTCTAAAAGTTAAAATAACCACATGAAAAGGGTAATTCTTGGGTAGAAAATGTAACTTTGAGAAGTACTAATTACAGGCTGAGAAATATTTTGCTGAAAACTTATCAACTATATAAAAGTAAAATATAATTATTAGGTGAGTGATTTATTTGACACTTAGAGATATGATCTACTATTTTTTTAATGGCAGCTCAAGAACTGGAGCTCTTAGGGAACAGAGGAATTGAAGAACCTCAATTTAAGTAAATGAGAAAATTAAAATCTTTAAATCACCTTGAACTTCACATAAAACTCTGCCTGTTCTGATGTTTTCCCTAACACTTCATATATTTAGGAGTGGCTCAACAGGATATGAGGAGAGAAAAGGCTGGTGACCTGCATGAGTGTGATTAGGTTCAAGAGGATTAAATTTGGTGGGTGATGAGAAGCTTTCCAGGAGCAAGTCTTTGATGCAATTCCTTATTCATACAATTCTGGCCTACCTAACTTGTGCTGCTTCCCATGTCTCACCAGGAGACACATTTCTTTGCTCCTTAACTCACTGACACCAGTAAAAATATTGTGGACATAAATGCTATTGTGACCTAATACAGAAGAAATACAACACTGGTAGTTTGAAATTTTGGCAAATTTTCAGATGTTTGATTTTGTGCTTTTATGCCAGAAGTGTGTTTTATTTTGAAACTAGAGATAGTTGTCCCATCAGACCGCCATTGTCCCATCAGACCTCTGGAGCAGTATCTTTACCCCAGATATGATTTGTGGACAAAATCTATAAAATGGGGTAGACTTTTGGATTTCTCCCTGTCTTATTATGTCTCTTGCCAAACAGAGATGGGCTGCGCTGAATGCAGCACTGCCTCCATCTCAGGGTGGGGCAAGGGCCTAGCCTAGGTCTACCGTGGTGGTGAAACAGAAGCCCTCCTTGGAAAGAGCCTGGCCTGGCTGCAGGATTGTCATTGCAGTTCCACTGTGAAGGCCCAGTTCCTGCCTCTAGAACAGCTAACCAAAGTAAGGAGCCACTGCTCCCACACTGTTTCTGCAACTTCATGGTCTTTGAAGATGCCAAGGAGGTGGTGAGTTCCTAACACTTTCACTCCCTTGTAGCTGTAAATACTTGGGAGAAGGAAGAAAAGAAACTGATAATAAGAGTGAGAGAGGGCAATGATACCACAATGGGCATAGCCCCATGTGACCAGTGTGATGTTGCCCCTGTCCTCATCATGACCATGTCACTTTGTGACCAGGGTCATGGAAGTGATGCAGATACTGTTCCTCATCTCTGCCACTGAGAGGATGGGAGAGGCTTTTGATAAGCAGGAGACAGAGGTCCTAAGGCAGGCTTCTGAATGTTCCTACTGCTTGGCAACTAGATTGGTGAAGGGCCTGGAAGGTAAGCCCTACGAGGAGAGGTTGATGGAGTTGGGTCTGTTTAGCCTGGAAAAGAGGAGGGTCAGGAGTGACCTTATCACTGTCTATAACTACCTAAAGGGTAGTTGTGGTCAGGCAGGGGTCGGTCTTTTNGATAGTGTGATACTTGTGACCTCTCTTTCTCTCTTTTGGTATAGGCTTCTCTTAGTCTCTCCGTGGTAGAGTATACAGGATCTTTGCCAGTCTGGTGGAGTCAAAGCCAACATGAGGCCACGCCTATTACGGCAAATAGGCTTTTTAAGGTCTTGTCCAAGGGCTTTCTACAGGCCTTATGCAGAGCCTGTCTTTCTTCTCCATTGTGGTTAAGCATCAAGGGAGGTATAGAGTTAAGAGCTCACCTTTGTCTGGCATCTTTAAAGGTGATAAAGCTGTAAGGTCAGATGTGTGTGGGAGTTACCCTCTCTTTTGGTCCACTGCTAAGAACTGAATCAAGCTGGTGCTGGCTCTTCTGCATTTGAGCCCTCAGCAAAAGAAGGGAGCACTGCAGTTTCACCCCCACCAAGCGGAGTCTGCAGGTACAGACTGCGTCTTGTCTCTTTGGCATCTGCCAGAAACCAGGGCCAGCTGGCGCTGGTCGTAGTCCAAAAAGGTCTGATTTCTCTGTGTTTGAACTCCCATGCAAAAGAGGGCTATTGCTAGACTTGCAGCAGAGCTGCAGCCAGGCTTAGACTCTTTTGCCTTCCACCCTTTGGTGGCAGGGGTTGAGAGCCATTGCTTGCCCTCCCCACCCTTGAGGGGGTGGGAGCAGCTCTCTTGTAGAGGAGGTCTCTATTAGACGTATTAGAGAAGTAGTAGGAGAAAGGTGAAGATGGCAAAGAAGACAATGAAGAAGGATAAAAAAGCAGGAAGTACCTTCCCTTGTATAGACTCTGTCCACCAATCACCTGTAGAGTCCAGACACTGGCGCAGGAGGTCTGTTAGGAGATCTGTCTTCAACTTCAAAATAAAATGCTTTTTCAACATAAAAACACCACAACCAATATTGAAAATTTAGTAATTTTCAAACCATGACAATTTCATCGTCCAAATCTATATGGACTGGGAAGTTGTATAATGAATTTTTAGGAAATTCTTGCATTCCCAGAAATGGAGGAAGACTAAAAAAACTTACCATAATTTCTGAACTTACAAATACTTACAAAGTATTCAAACATATTAATGTGAATCCATAATTTTTGAAATTACAGAAACAGGATATTTAAGCAGAGAAATAAAAACTGAGGGAGTAAGGCAGCGTATCTGCTTTCTGAAAAACCTTACATTTTCTGGAAAAAGCATAAAAATATCCTAAACACTGGTAAAGGTACAGAAATATGCTGTGCTATTAGCTGTTTTACAAAGGTGTACACACAAAGCTAGCATATATAAAAATCTGATACTGTTCTATATGGAAGAGACTTAAAGATAACCTAAATTATTTATCTTCTTCCAAAGTGGGATCAGCTAAAGATATGACATTGCAGGCAGTTGCTTGTTTAACCCATTTCTTAAGTCTCCCAGTGATGGGAACATTGCTTTTGAATATCTGAGATTATTCCTAATTGTAATTTAAATCAATTATTTCTGGGTTTTTCTACTATAGAATTAGATGAAAGTTTATTCAATTCCTCTTTATAGCAGTGGGGTTTATTCTTGAAGACTACAAACCCCTTCCCCCAACTCTTCTCTCATGTACATGAAGCAATCCCAAGACAATTTTTTTTCCTCAAAAGTCAAGTTGAAGTCATGTGTTCTTGGCTTCTGATCATTATTTTAATTCTCCTCTGGGTCATCTTTATTTCTTCCACATCTTTCTGAAATGCAGTCCCTGAAGAACTCACAATACTCCATGTAAAGCCTCAACAATGGGCAGACAAGCTGGAGAAGTTCCAGAATATGTTGCAGCAACTTTGCCTAATTCATAACAGCATAGGTCACTGACTCATATTCTCAAAACTCTCAGATCTTCTTTTCCTGAAAAGCTGATATCGTATTGTTGGCACGTACTGTTTCTACAGCTGGTTATTCCTGCCTAAGGGCAACACTTGACATATTTCCTTTCTGAACTTCAACTAACCATTTTTCCAGTTTATCAAAATAATTTTGAACACTATCATTGTCTTAATAGAATTGTCACATCTACTTTTGTATCATTAGAAGAATTAAGGCATTTCTTTTCTATTTCTATTTCTATTTCATTGATGAAGTACACAAAAGACTAAATTGAGCTACACACAGGATATAACTCCATGAAACCTATCTTGTCTGCAAACTCTAGTCAATACTTTCAGGGCAATTTAACTTGAACTCTAGCAGTTATATTCAGGCTACGATTTTCTTGACATACAATGACATTATAGGAGTACAAAAAGCCTCACAGAATGCTAAAGAATAATTGTGGCTTTGTTATTCTCCAGCTCTTAACAGCTAGTTCACTTTTTTTCCAACAATTTTTGCAGAGACACGAGCTAAGCTGATAATGTCATATTTCTCTTTTGTTAAAAATCTATACCTTCGTTTGCATATTGCAGGTAATACAAAGTTAACTGTCCTCTATGAGCTCTAAAATGTAACTGCTGAGATACTGAAGTTGTTCAGATAGTCCTTTAATTATCCAAGGATAACATTCTCATCTGATTTTCACCTTTATTTCAGAAAATATTATGTCCTCTCGGTATTCATCTAAATGACGGTTGTAAAAGAAAATAAACTGTTTGAGGCATGGACATCTCCTGATACCATCTTTGCAATTTTGAATGTTACCATCTACAGCTGTTTACTGTTGTGGAAGTTAATTTAACTTAATTTGTTTCAAATGAAACAGTATCACTGCTGTGATCAGTTACAGACTTGGTAGTGTTTTTAATGCGATGACTGGGAACATAACTGAGACCAATATCTTTACAAAGTATTAGAACCACTATCTAAAGACCACATCTATAGAGTCCCAAAAGTCTAAGAAAAAGCTGCTGTTTAGAGGTGAAGCCATGAATGTCTGTCACTTTTTAAATTTACTTGCTACAAACAAAAAAAAAAAGAAAAATAATTAAAAAAACCAACATTGGCTGCACTAGCATATATTAGGATATTTTATTTCCTATCCCATTTTCCCTCCAAAGACATTTAGCATCGATGCTGATAGGCAAATGGGGAGGTTGCTGGGGGAAAGTTTTAAGGAAACAGAGGTGGTATGCATGAGGTGGGAGTGTGAAGGGAGTTCTGGAAAGGAGGAGTAGTGAGGGGAAGGTCAGACGCCATTCTGATATGCTCTGCACATTTCTGGTTTGGCTTTGTATTTCAATCTTGCAGGCCCAGCTATGTGAGTATCCTGACTCCTTTTTAGCTTCGTTTTTCTTCCAAGCTCCACTCTGAGGCTGCAACCTCCCTGCAGGCCCCAGTCACACCAGGGCCATGCCCTTTGTGCCTGCTGCTATCATTTCCCACCAATTTCCTGGCACTTTTCATAGAGTCATGAAATCATTAGGGAATGGAAAGGACCTCAAAAGGTCATTCAGTCCAATCCCTCTGCAACAGCAGGATCACCTAGACCAAGCCATATGGGAGTATGTCCAGGCCGGTCTTGAACATCTCCAGAGAAGGAGACTCGACATCCTCCCTGGGCAGCCTGTTCCAATGCTCCATTACCCACACTGGGAAGAAGTTCCTTCTGATATTTATACGGAACCTCTTCTGTTCTAGTTTGCACCCATCACCCCATGTCCTATCACTCAATAACCTTGAGAAGAGCCTGGCTCCATCCTCCTGACACCCACCCCTCTCATATTGATAGATATTAATGACATCACCCTCAGCCTCGTCTTCTCCAAGCTAAAGAGACCCAGCTCCCTCAGTCTTTCCTCATAACGGAGGAGTTCTACTTCCTTCATCATCTTTGCTGTGTTATGCCAGACATCCTCCAGCAGCTCCATGTCCTTCTTGAACTGAGGGGCCCAGAACTGGACACAATACTCCAGTATTGTGGTCTCACCAGTGCAGAGCACAGCGGGAGAAGAACCTCCCTCGATCTGCTAACCACCCCCCTGCAAGTTAGTAACATGATCTGTCTCTCCTGAAAAGGTAAGAGCCATTCATGACCACATTCCAGTCATGCAAGCTGTCCCACCAGGTCTCTATAATTGTCACCAGACCATGATCTCCTGACCAAACACAGATTTATAACTCCTGCTTATTCTCCATGCTGTGTACACTGGTGTACAGGCATTGCAGGAAGTGAGATGAGGACTCCAATGTCACCCTAGGACAGTGAGAGGCCACCTGGTTTTCATTAAGACCAGAGCTCTGTCCCACCCATCATCCCACTTCCCTTCTAATCTAGTTTAAAGCTCTCTGATTGAGCCTTGCCAATGCCTACCTTAGAACTCTCTTTCCCCTCTGAAATAAACCCTCCTGTGTGGACCTGAAAGATCTAAAGTCTTACAGAAGCAGCGGTTATCAAAGAATCCAAAGCCCTGCCTCGTCGCCAGTTGGACTGAGTCCTTCTATTCCAGCCCGTGTCCTCACTCCAAAGTGGAAGCAATGAAGAAAATACAAGTTGTGTCCTAGACTCTTTTACCAAATGTCCCAAGGCCTTGTAGTCTTTCTTCATTCCCCTCAGGCTACAGAATAGAGCTTCCTCTCCACCTGTCTGGAAGACTAGCAGTGGATAATAGACATCAGCAGGGGGTAATTTTCTACTGCTGGCCTGGCAACCCTCTAGACTTCAGCTCTGGTTCTATGGGGTTTTTGTTCTTTATTCCTTACTCATCTTGTACCCTCTTTCCTCTCAATGTGACACCCATCTACAAGAATTGCAGAAGGGAGGATCTGGGGAACTACAGGCCTGTCAGCCTGACCTTGGTACCGGGGAAGATTATGGAACAGTTCATCTTGCAGGTGCTCAGGTAGTAAGTGCAGGACAACAAGGGATCAAGCCCAGCCAACATGGGATCATGAAGGGCAAGCCCTGTTTGACCAGCCTGATCTCCTTTTAGGAAGGGTCTCAGGTGACCCTTCTAGTGGATCAGGGAAAAGTATTGGGTGTTGATGTTGTCTACCTGGACTTCAGTCAGGCATTCAACACCATTTCCCACAGCATGCTGGAAGAGGAGCTGGTTGTTCACGGCTTAGAGAGCTGGACTCTTCACTGGGTTAAAAACTGGCTGTGTGGCCAAGCCCAGAGATTGTGGTGAATGGGGTTAAATCCAGTTAGTGACTGGTCACATGCAGTGTCCCTCAGAGTCTTTTGGGATCAGTTTTATTTAACATCTGTATTCATGACCTGGATGAGGGGATCAAATACAGGTACCTTCAGTAAATCTGCAGGTGACACAAAATTAAGTGGGAGTGTTAATCTGCTTGAGGGTTGGAAGGCATTGCAGAGGGGTATGGACAGGCTGGAACAATGGGCTGAGGCCAACAGGATGAGTTTTAACAAGGCCAAGTTCTGGGTCACGCACTTTGGTCACAGCAACCTCAGCAGCGCTACAGGCTTGGGGAAGAGTGGCTGGAGAGAGCTGCCTGTTGGAAAGGACCTGAAGGTGTTGGTTGACAGCTGGCTGAACATGAGCCAGCAGTGTGCCCACGTGGCCAAAAAGGCCAACAGCATCCTGGCCTGTATCTGTAATGGTTTAACCAGCAGGAGTAGGGAGGTGATTGTGCCTCTGTACTCTGCACTCGTGAGATCACACTTTGAGTACTGTGTCCAGTTTTGGACACCACAGTATAAGAAGGGCATTGAGGTGCTAGAGTGGGTCCAGAGAAGGACAACGAGGCTAGTGAGAGGTCTGGAAAACAGGCCTTTTGAGAAGCAGCTAAGGGAACTGGGGTTCTTTAGTCTAGAGAAGAGGATGCAGAGAGGAGACTGTGCAGCTTTCTACAACCACCTGAAACGAGGTATTAGCGAGGCTGGTGCTGGTCTCTTCTTTCACATTACTAATGATAGGACGAGGGGAAATGGCCTCAAGCTGCATCAGGAGAAGTTCAGCTTAGACACTAGGAAGAAGCCTTTTACTGAGAGAGTGGTTAGGCACTGGAATGGGCTGTCCAGGGAGGTGCTGGAGTTGCCATCCCTGAGGGGTTTAAAATGCACTTGAGGCCACGGTCTAGGAGTTGGGAAGATGTTGGAATGAAGGCTGGACGTGGTGATCCTGGAGGCCCTTTTTAGCCATGAGGATTCTATGATTCTATGATAATGGACAGCTCAGGGATGAGTTACCTGCATAGTTCCCTCTGAGTCATCTCTGCACACAACAGATTTCAAGGATGGGATGCTTTTACAACTCCAACATATCCTTTCTTTTGCTGAAATTTTCAATTGAAAAGGATTTCCTCTGTAGGATTCCACCTTTAACCTTAGAACCAGGATGCTGCACATAATGCATATTTTCTTTTACTTCACCAAATTATTCTGAAGTACTTATAAAGCGTCACACATATCAGCTTGTACATAGTTTGATAGTAACATGCAGTTTTCATACCTGGATTTTTAAAACACCCTCTGACTTGGTGGTCTTCCATTCACAGACCCATCACAATACCAGTGGAAAAGATATGCTACTACATCTGACTAATGAATTTTAAATGACAGCATCTGTACAATTTCAGTTAAGTTATAGAGCTTTTAAAAGTTTTCCCTTGCTGAAATTGTACCCTAATGTATCTTCAGAGCTATGTTAGAAGCCCATTTGTATTTCCAGGCTTTGCCTGAGGTATTGTTAATAAAAATTGTATCTAATTTATCCCAGACCAGAGGATTTTACTTGAGGGTGATGCTGGTCATTCATAAGTAGGCTGTCTACACCAATGTAAGGGTCCTCATCCAGGTTCCAGTTTTTTATAATTATTTTCTCTACTTCAAAATACAAGTCAGAAATGTGCATAATGTAGCCCATTTATGTTCCAAAATCTGACTTAAGTCCATGTAAATCAAATGCAATTTAAACACTTACTTAAATAGACAAAAATGTCCAATGATCAACTGATTTTTCTGCATGTATAAGATATGTATAAAAAAGATGTTATTATGAGTACCTGCTCATTCTGAAGTCACTTTACAGTGATACACAGAAAGCTGCTAGCTTTCTAGCATGATGTAGCAAATGATGCAGCCCATAAGCTTTCCCTTGGAAAAGCTTGTGCATTGTGCATTGGTTACATCTGCGTGCTATTCTAGAGAACCACTTCTCACAATATTTGTAAACATATATAATGTAAAAAAATTGAAATTCTATAGTGTTGTTAGAATGACATCAACAGGATGGACTTAACAAATAGAATTGTGTCTGTTTCTTGGAAAAATATGCTAATACAATAAGGAATTATTTCTTCAATTGAATCTCAGATTTTTAGAAATTCTGGAGAATGGTAATAGAAAAATGCCTAAAATGATCATATATTATTCTTCAGATGATAGATGTGCCCCTGTACTCTGCACTCGTGAGATCACATCTTCAGATGATAGATTTTCATGACTGAAAGGCAGTGGGACAAGATAGGGGAGGGACATTACAAAAACAGTTTACAAAGACACAAAAGCAGATCCCATGATTCAATAATAACCATTGAGTCTGATTCAAAGATTCACGGTCTTTGTAAATCTCCTCGCTTATAAACTGAAACACATCTCATTCAGACATACTCAGTAGTAAGAGGTAAATTCTCTCTATGGCTTGCATAAATTGCAAATGAAAATCACTTGTAGCTTGTCCTCCCATGCTTTTGGTAATGTTAATTCAACTTCATGGACAACACTTCAAAAAAGAAAAATTATTCATGGAAAGTCTAATACCCTTGCAAAAGTACTGAGGATAATTTAAAAGCTATTTTTATGATACTTGAGTCAATACAAAAACCCAGCAGGTATTATGACAAGCGTAATTTCCTAACCAAAACCATTCTCTGAAGAGAATGGAAACCAAAGACAAATAGAGCTGCAGTTTTGTGAACCAAATTACTTTTTATTTCAGATTTCATTAATTTGACCCCATTTTCCTGTGAGACGAACACAAAACTCCCTGAATATAGAAACAAAGATATTGTATTGATTGAAAAAATATAATTAAATGATTAACCAATTTATCTCTTTCGTTTACCCTTTGTGGCTTTTATGTCTTTAACTCAGCTTACACTTACTTCCTGCACTCTCTTTAGTGGTAGGTCACCATGGATTTGTCCTGTTCCCTTGTTCTTGTAAACACCATGGAGAGTTATCTAATCATAGCAATCTCAAACAACATTTATTATATGTTTTAAAAGGAAACAAGGCTGACAAATGGGTACAACAAACAGACTTTTGTAAAAGTTCAGCTTTCACTGAGAGATATGAATTTCTGTTGAAAATTGGCAGTTTCTTCATTAAGTATAAGCTGTTCAAAGGATTGTTTTTACCTCATAGAAACTACAGTGTTACAAATTAAGACTAGGAACAGTGGAAGATTTGTGTGTGTAAACAAGTGAATAGTCAATACCATTGTGATCTTTGTATATGTGCATATATACACAGACACATAAATGTATGTAATTTATGCAAAAACATTACTTTCACTTTTTATTGAAGATATGTGGAAGTCATATTAAGATCAATCTTTAGAAGTGATTTTTTAAAGTAAAATTTTTTGTTCTATTTAAAAAAGGTCTATGCTTTGAAGTCTCATTGACTTGGTCTCAAATTGGACCAAGGAGGAGAGGGAATTTGAAGATTTGTTGGAGATGTTATGCATGCTTTCAAAGGTGAAGTTCCTCATGATGAGGTTCAACTGAAAGTTCTTCTGAGCTACTGGTTTCCATGTAACAGTCAACAACTGTTATGACTCCCACTGAAAACACCACAACATCCTGAGGCTTTTGGTGGGCTTCTTACCACTTGCATCCTTCAAGAACTCAGAAAAGAAAGGGAGGCAATGAATTAAGGAGAAACCTCTCATACCTAATGTTTTCAGGTCCTTCTTTTACTTCCTCTAGCACTGTGTAGCTGAGGGGAAGCTACCAAACCATGCTGCCCCTACATGTTTTCCTTACACATGCAGGGCAGTGGCACTAACTTGCTGCTTTAAACCCCTAAAAATGCTTTCATTTTAAGACTTAACACACTTTAGTATTGATTAAATACCCTTACTCACTCATTAATTACACTATGGTTTAGATGGGTTGGTTTATTTTGTCTCTTTGATCAGGTAATGGACTCATCCATGCAGGCCCTACATACCTTGAGCAGGTATGTCAGTGTGCTGCACATGCTGTATGCCCAGGAGTGGCAGGGAGAGCTTTGGTGCATCTTTTGTGCTACTCTTTAGAAACAAGCCTTTAAGGGGGCTGACTGTCTGTAGACTTTACCACCTGCACAGGGCCACAGAACAACACACCTGTAGAGTTACATTTTTAATTCTACAACTTTCTACATCAGGGCTGAGTGCATTATGTTTCTCAACACAGCAGGAATTACCCTGTGGTGTCTTGCATTAGGTATGACAGCTGCACACAGCAAAGTTGCTGGGTCAGATTTGGTGTTGATACCACAGAACTTCAGCAATGGTTAGGTTAGTGAGCAAAAAGTAACTATCCACAGCTTGCTCTGAAATGTACTATTTAGCTGGCATATCCAAGGGCTAGGAAATGGATTAACATGTGCAGAGGGAAGATGACAGATTTATGCTGGAAGAATAATATTTTAAATGTCAGAATCCTGAAAATATTGCTTCTATCCTGGACCATCTGTTATTGAACAAGTGAGGAGGGGGCAGCTGCAGCTCCATTCAATATCCTCCTGCTACCAGTGCTAAGCTAGGAGCAGCAGCTACAGTCCCAAGTTCTGCTCCACTCCTTCTACATTCCAGCTCTCAGGGATGGGGAGTAAGTGTTCGCTCCCATTGCAGAATCACTCAATTTTACAGCCAAGCTGTGACCCCTCTGAAGGGGCTGCACTTTCACCACTCTGGTATGGCAGCCAGGCCAGGAACTTGCCACCCAGGCAAGGATGGGAGTGTGTGTGTGTGNCAGAGCATTCTGTCTGGTAAGAGACAGAAGAAGAAAAGACAATATCTGGAAGACCACTCCCATTTATAGACTGTCCACCAATCCCTCTCTGGGGTCAGTTCAGTGACACAGGGGTCTGATGAGACAACTATCTCTAGTGTCAAAATGGCATACACTTTCAGAATAAAAGCACAAAATCAAACACCTGAAAATGTGTCCAATTTTAAAACTACAACAATGCCGTGTCCAAAAGTGCCCACTTCCCTCATGGCATGGGAAACACACCTTATGGCAAAAGATAAAAAGGTGTTCAAACTGAGGACACCAAAGAGCCAGAGCCAGTAAAATTCTATGGAGTTGAGAAATGGGGGAAAATGTCTTGAAAGAGGTATCACTGAAGGCCAGGGCAGTGATCTGAAACTGTTTTTTTCTCTCTTTTCTTTCCTTTCTTTTTTCTTCTCTCTTCTCTACAATTTGAGATTAGGTTCAGAAGTTTTTATTGTGAATTTCCTTATTTTAGCCCAATTGAATTAATGAACATTAGTCACTGTCTTTTTGGTATGTGACATCTTGGATGGAGTCACGGAGAGTTCTGCAGTTACTTCTAAGTGGCTGAAATCTGTGTTTACAAATCCAAGAACTGCAAAGTGTGTACAGTCTGTAACTTAGTCATGTGAGCCTTTGCTCTCATTGTTTTGTTTGTTAAGTTATGCTCTACTCTCTCACAATCCACTTTGTATTAAGATATAGGATACCAGCAATGGCACTCATAGAGCTGTCTGAAATTCTTGATACCTAACATATGCTTGACCTCTGAGATTTTGTTTTACTAGTTAAACTGCAACAGTGACTGCTATAAATACCATAAAAGCAAATTGTTACATTGAAAAATTATACTTCAGAATGTCCTATATTATAGACTTTTCTGACTGGTACAAACATAAAATATTCTAGCTTTTTTTTTTTCCCCTGGCTGAAATAGTCTTATTCAGAAGCATAAAAAGAGGCAGTTCTCCCTTAAGTATTGCAACTCCTGTACATTTTCAAGAAAAAGTCTTACAAGGTTTTTTGCTTTCAAATTATGAGCCTGTATTATATAACATAGTTTAACATTCAAGTTCATCAGAGAAAGTGCAAGCTTTTAAATGGTGATGCTTCTATTAAAAATCAGATATAACTGTAAACGATATCTGTACTACAACAGCACTACACCTTCTAAGGTAGTAAATAAAATTCAGATGAAAATTACATCAAAATGCAATTATTCTTCAGGTCAAATCCTGGAGTTCCAGCTTATAGACAGCACAACTGGGTACACCTTCTCAGTGTATAGGTCACTATTAATATTAAGTGACCTGGCGAAACATGAAGGTCTCTCAGATCCTCAAGATCTGCAAACTTCCTGCAATTTTTTATCTGCTTCCTATATGATGATTAAAAATATCAGAGTAGTAATACATGGTCAGTCATAATTTCTTTGCCTGTCTTCACTGTATGTTTTCTTTTCATTTGGATCATAATTTGTTATGACAGTAGAACCTGTAAAATTATTTATAAATTTGTATACTTTTTGAAGTGTAACTAATAACTAGCAACAAAATTGAAGTCAATAAACTCTAACCAAACCAATCAAAATTTTTTTCTATTTTAGCATTGAAAGCAACAAAATTGAAAAAGTTAGAATTCAGTTTGAATTATTTTGTTCCAGATGAAAATGGACATGCAAAAAGGCTCATCTGAACAGGTGGTTCATGTGCAGGATGAATTATACACAGTTTGACAAGAGGTTGCAAAGGAATAAATTCAATTCTTTAGGAACTTAACTATAATTTACTAAAGTTTCTTTTTTATTTTAAGTAACAAAATGGCACACTAAAGCTTCAGAATTCACTTTTGTATATGTTCATTTGACCATCTCAACTTGATCTGAGAATAAACTATCTATAGTGAAAAAGAAGGGATTAGTGTTGAAAGACAGTTAAATCTTTGGGCACAGTTTTGAGGTGAAAACACAAGACCTTTTGTTGTATTTGTATTGTATTCCTTTTCTTTTCTTTTCTTTTCTTTTCTTTTCTTTTCTTTTCTTTTCTTTTCTTTTCTTTTCTTTTCTTTTCTTTTCTTTTCTTTTCTTTCTTTTTTCTTTTCTTTTTTCTTTTTTTTTTTTCTGTTCTTTTTTTCTTTCTTCTCTTTCTAAAATCACTGTAAGGACAACCATATTTCCAACATGTGTTTTCTTCAGGCTGAAAGTCATGTGTTGGCATATGCTTTCATGTGAGAATAATCCTATGGGAAGAAATTAAAATACTGACTTTTATTTGTAGTTGACTTGTTTTTTCCATGCCAAAGTCCCAGCTGATTCCAATAAGTAGTGGAGAAAATAACCTGGACTATGTATTAAATTTCAGAAATTTTAATTTAATTACAATGGCTGCATGCAGCCAGCAATAACTACTTTCACAATTGCTTCTACTGGCAGATTTTCTCACATGTGTATAGGTCCAAAAAATGAGCTTTATCACTTTTAGGATTAGACAAAGAACACAAAATACGGATCCAGATTTTTTAGAACCTCCAATGTGTGCATGAGGAACTGTAAAGCTATGGACATCCCTTCCTAGTTCATAGAGATCTTCATACAGATTAGCTCCATAATTAGCTCCATGTGTCATATCATAGTTTCATAAAAAGCAAAGCCTTTGGGATTTTGGCCTGTTGTACAAGAGCTACTTACACACTACCATGTTATGTCACCTAGTGAAGGTTCCAGGCCAGAGGTTCCAGGCCATAGCCTCTGTCCAAATTTCACTAGTAATATCTAGTCATAGAAATGTCCTCAAGGTATTGGAAACATGGACCGTTAAGGAATTTCTGTCATTCCAAAAGCTCCTTCTGTAGTATTTACCATAGGGGCTTCATCTGGGCAGTGTGCCTAAGTAGCCAAGAAGGTCCATGTCAGAAATAGTGGCCAGTGGGACCAAGGAGGTGATCCTGCCACTATTCTTGACCATAGTGAGGCTGCTGCTCAAGTACTGTGTGCAATTCTGGGCACTACAGTATAGCAAGGACATCAGTGTGCTGGAGAGTGTATAGCGAAGGGCAAGTAGGCTGATTAAGGATCTTGACAACAGGTTGTATGAGGAGAGGCTGAGACTGCTGAGGCTGTTCTGCCTGGAGAAGAGCTGAGGAGAAACTTCATTGCTCTCTACAACTACCTAGTGGAGGTTTTACTGAGGGAGGTATTGGCCCTGTCTCTCTAGAGACTAGAGATAGGACAAGATGAAATGGGGTCAAATTGCATTAGAGGAGGTTCAGATTGGATATTAGGGAGCCTCTCTGCTTGCTGACAGGACTGGCTGTGCAGAGGAACCCCTTTGGCACACCCTGGATCTTCTCGGATGGACTTCCCTTGCTCATCCGATCACCATGGGGGTAGCCAATGACTGACAGTGGATTAGGTATGGTAAGAGGAATCTGCAAGCCATAGTGAGATATCCTATATGAGGTGTATGAACATTAGGCTCCCTCTGGGGTAAAGTCCAGACTGGATCATTAGAACCACATGGGGACCCTGGGGACAGAGTTCTAGGGTAGGATGGTTCTATGGAACCATGGGTGTATTTAATTTTAATCTTAATGGGAATGAGTATTAACAGCTGTTTGTATCATCTGTTATAGATCCTCGGTACTGTGTATTTTAAACATATTATATCGCATTAACCTCAAGGCATTTGGGGTGTAATAGTGGTTGGCCAGTGATTTTGTTGTGTGTAGCCCTGTGTATGAGTGAAAATGACAGAGTTGCTGCTGCATGCGAATAGGGTCCTGAACATGTAGTTCTTTCTGTGAGAAGCTGTGAGTTAATGCCCTTTGGAATGCAGCCCAAATGAGTGCATGTTCAGTGGACAGCATGTGTGATTCAGTGACTGTTTAGCCAGTGTTTTGCTATAAATCATCTCCTTCTTGGGAAAGGCTGGTTGTGAAATAGTTTGCATTTTTTGTACAGTACTAACACTGGAACTTGTCAGGGCTCTACATCCAGGGGAAAAGAACTGAAGAACCCCCTAGTACACTTAAAATTAGTTGAAACTTTTGGGCTTTTGAAGGTGCAGTGTTTCTATGCACTCTGTGGTTTTGTAGTGTTTTAGTTTTGTATTTGACTGTTTTGCTTTATAACATGGCAGGGGAAGAGCAGGAGAGCTGACTTCTGTTCTTAACAACAACAAAATCATTACTTTGTACAGTAGACAAAAGATGAAACCAGGCAAAGGTAAATCAGGAGCCAGTCTGGTTGAAGTAGTTAAAAATGGCTTTAAGTAGCATAGTAATGAAAATCAGATCATAGAATCCCTTGAAAATTTGGTCCAAGCTCTACAAGAAATTGTAACTGCTTGTTGAAAGGTGTTTTAAAGGAAGAAAGCTTGAAAACCTCTGAATCACTGAGTGAAGCTGAAGGCAGGGGGAGAGGGATGCAAGACAAGCCCAGTATATCCTTTTAGGGAATTGGAGGAGATGAGGGTAAGACCCCTGATTGAAACAGAATTTATGGTGCTGGGATAGAAAAGTGCAGTATGGGGAGATCTGAAAAGGTTAATATTTCCACAACTGAGTACTTCAGAGTGCTCAACACCACTGCCATTTGCCTTTCTGTGAAGAAGGGAGGTGTGCCACTGGGCAGGGGTCAGGAGGAGGAGCTCTGTATGTAACTGGCTTGGCTTTCCAGGAAACTGACTGACCTACCATCAGCAGGGAACACTTTCCCTGTTGAGATGGCCCAAGAAACCCCAATACCAAAATAGTACTTACCTTTTAGGTAGACACAGGCACTATATTTGCTGTTTTAAATCAGCCTATGACCCCTATAGATTAAGAGTTTGTGACACTAAAGGGAGCCACTGGTAAGTTCTAAAACAAATAAACATCCCTGAAGAAGTTTTGAATCAAGTCTGTTCAGAAACATAGGCCTCAGGAGTCCCAGCAAGAGATGGCCTTGCCAGTAAGAACTAAAACAGGGGCTCAACCAGTGAAGATCAGATGATATCCTTTAAGGATAGAGGATTGGAGGGGAATTAAGCCCACCATTAAAAAGTTATTATAGCATGGATTGTCAATAAAGAAAACCAATGGGCCAATGGGAGTTACAGAATAGTCCAAGATTTGAGTGTTATTAACAGAATATTTATTGAGTTGTAGCCAATCCCTATACCCTGTTGACAAAATTGACTCCTGACTTGGCCTGGTTTTCCATCTTGGACTTAAAGGATGCCTTTTTCTGCATACTACTGAGCCCAGACAGCCAGAAATGCGTCCTCTTTGAATAGGAGAACCCAGACTTGGTTAACTTGGAGGACACTGTTACCACAAGGATTTAAGAATAACCCTACCCCATTTGGGATCCAGCTAGTCAAGGAGATGGAACAGGGGAAAAAGCCTCAAGAAACTTGGGTAACTTCACAATACATGGATGAACTGCTAATACCTGCAGAAACAAGACCACCGTGCATTCAATGGACAATTAGCTTGTTGAACTTTCTGGGATTCAATGGATATTGAGTTTCTTTGCAGAAAGCTCAAATAGCTCAAAAGTAGACCTGTCTCAGCTATGAAATAACTGCTGGTCAGAGGACACTGGGAAAGAAGCCACCTGTCAAATTCCACTACCACAAATGGTCAAGGAGCTTCAAACCATCCTAGACATGACGGGATGGTGTCACCTGTGGATTTACAGCTATGGAGTTTTGGTAAAACCACTCTATGTACTTTTAAAATCAAATATGAAAAATTTATCTTGGGATGAAGAGACAGATAGAGCCTTCCATCAGTCAAAGAAGTTAATGAGGCCACCTGCCTTAGGGTTTCCAGATATCACCGAACATTCCTGGTCATTTTCACATGAAAAGCAAGGGACTGCCCTGGGACTTTTGGCCCAGGATGGGGGATCCTACCACCCTGGGCCAGAATATCAACGTGCTAGTATTGCACATGGTTTCAACAGTATTGGAGGCAAGAGGAGGACTTTGGCTGTCCCCCTAGAAGTTCTTGAAGTACCAGGTGACACTGTTGAAACAGAATGACATTGAGATTGTTGTCACTAACATTATCAACCCAGTTGTTTTTATTAGTGGAGAAACTGGAGGACCAGTTACCCATGACTGCCTGCAAACCATTGAAGCAGTGTATGCCAGTCAGCCTAGCCTAAAGGAAGATCCTGTGGATGACATCAAGGAGTCCTGGCATACGGATGGGAGCATCTTCATCAGACAAGGTGAATGAAAGGCAGGGTATGCAATCACCACAACAGACAAAGTAATCAAATCCAGGGTTCTTCCCCTGAACACTTCCACACAAAAGGCAGAAATAATAGCTCTCGCAAGAGCTTTAGAGCTGGCCAAAGGATGAGTCAATATTTGGACTAATTCAGGATATGCTTTTGGAGTTGTCCGTGTTCATGGAGCAGTTTGGAAGGAGAAAGGACTTAGGTCAACCCAAAGAAAGTGTATAAAACATTCAGAAGAAATCCTGAAAATTCTTGTTTCTGTGCAGCTACCAGAAAAGGTGGCAATTACGCATTGCAGAGCCAATCAGAAGAAGACAACTTACCATGACGTTGGAAACTCAATGGCAGATCAAAGTGGCTAAAAAAGTGGCTGAAGAGGTCTCAGTGGATATGCAATCCTTGGTTCCAGGAGGTAAAACCCAAACAGAAGATATGGAAGGGCCTCCCAAATACTCAGAGGATAAGAAGTTGATACAAGACTTAGAGGGCAAAATGGAAAAAGAAGGATGGGCCATTACCCCATAGAAAATAATTATAGTGCCATTTTTGATCTTTAGAGGTCCCTTCTGATCCTTGATGATTCTATGATTCTATGATTGTGGGCTTTAATTATGGCAGAGCACAGAAAAACCCACTGGGAAGTAGAGGCACTATATAAACATCTGACTCAGCACAATGCTGCAATAAATTTATATACCACACAGTAGGACGGGTGACTGAACATGGGGAGGTCTTTCTGCAGACAAATACAAGAACAGTTCACAAAATTAAAATCAGTCAGATAGGCAGAGGAAACTTCCCTAGACAGCAATGTCAAATACAGGGGGGTTTCTGAACTTTGCAGAAAAGGGGGGTATTGATACCTTTTGGTGCTCACAGACACCTTTTCAGGATGGCCTGAAGGTTTCTCTTGATGAACAAACAAAGCACGGGAGGTTACAAAGTTCCTTTGCAGCAGTGTTCTCCTCAAATAAGGGATGCCATTTTATCTCAAAGATAGTATACTGTCAGGAAAAATAGAGTAATCTGAGTTCAAAAGAATTTGCAAAGGATATAAAAAATGGGGGACTTGATGCAGGGGATTGAAATAAAGAGTTTAGATAATATAGTAAATGAAGTAAGCCTTAGCATTAGTTAATTAGTGGCTAAGGTATGTTATGTTATTATTGTTTGGAAATGAGACAATTTGTAACATCGAAGACATGAGACATTTTGAAAAATAGGTAACAGGAACTGCCTTGTGATGAGATTCAGCCTTGCCTGTAAGAAACAGGCTTAATTCAACTTTGTGGTTACTGGTTCATAATGGCCCAATCTTCTTGCCAAAAGTACTGAGGAAGACTGCTTCCTTCCTCTCAGGGACCCCAGCCCCCAACCACCAGGTGTTACTGCGCAAGTACAAGAAGGATAAGACCTATGTTAATGAGTTCCTAGAACTGATTTTACTTAATGTATATGTATGATTATATCTTTGTTCATGTATGAGAACATCCAATATAACCACAACGAACTTGCTCTTTGGTGCTCACATTAGGTGTAGTGATCCCTTGTGTAGCCCATTGCTGCAATAAACGTATCTGCTTCTAACTCTTAGTGAGTTGGGGATTTATTTCCCCACGTCACTATGATTTAATCTCACCTATCAGCTCAAGCCAAGCCTTCCAGAAAGGGCAGAACTTCCACAAGAATCTTAAGACCACATTGCATTGAGTTGGTAGCAATACATGAGAAATTGCTAAAGTGCACCAGGTAGGCTCTGATACTTTGTTAGAGTCACAGCAGCAGAAGTGCACTGGCAAGCAGTAGTCACACAATGGGCTACCACAAAGTTCCTCTGAACCTTTCAGCTAAAGTCAGGCTCATCTTGGGTTTAATATTGATAGAAACTACTGTAGCAATTACATGTTCTTGCACATACTTAATTAATTGGATGGAGAAACTAGCTTATCATTTCCCAGAAGGAAAACAATGGTGCATACCCTTTTGATTCTGGGCAAAATGTACTTGGCACATTAGTTAATGACATAACAGTTTGATATCTGAAGTGACTTTAAAAGAACTTCATAACTGTGCACTTTCCTTGTACGCTTATTACTGTCATGCAGGACAGGTTGTATCACAGGAGCCCTGTAGGTTTGTACTGATAGCTTTTTCTCTTTGACCACCTATTTTTGTTCTCTTTCCTATCTTTCAGACAGTATGTAATTCAATTAAAGAACCTTTGATAAAGAACCATGTCAAAACCTGCTTGGATATTCAAAAGGAATTGATTTTCAGCTATGAAAACAGTTCATCTTCCTTTTATGTATCAATCAACTATTTGCCCTACAGAATCTCTGATAATCTTCTTGCTTCTGAAGTATTTTTTCTGACCTATGTCATTAAAATTATGTATTTAACTCTACAGAATTATTGCTTCTTCCTTTTCCTCAATGTGACATGTTTTCTGATTTTTTAAGCAATGTGTACATATTTCATTTCTAAATAACTCTTTCCTTTGCTCTAAACACATCAGCTCTTTTTAGTTCTTTAGAATGCTTTTAGGTGGATTATTGAAACGACACTGACAATTATTTTGAGTATTCAATATGGTTTATTTAATTTTTTTCACAATTGTATAATGCAAAAGTGTTTTATAACTTATCTTTTTTTATTATTTCTTTTGGGCAGATATCCTAGTTGTTTATGAAGGTGATGTAATTTCATTGAAACATTGTCTTTTCCATATTGTATGGCTTTCTGTGTATTCTTCTATTATACTTCTTCAAATATGATGAGGGATTGCCCTGATGGGGATATCTGATTCTGTGATCTTGAGTCTGACTCTGTTCAAGCCTGAACTGTTTTTTCAGGCTGATTTGAGAATTTTTCACCTCCCTAACCTAATCAGCCATGGCTTCACTGATTCTTGGTGCATGCTTTGACTGCAAATATTGAGGGCAGATTGTCAGCAACATCCCTGCACTGCTTCCACTTCCTAATGACATCAAATGAAAATGTGATGCTGACCTTTGGACATTTTGGCTTATTACCTACTTGCTGTAAGAGAGCAAAGACCATACATGAGTGTCATTACTTACCACGAATGATACTATTTACAACCTCTTTGACCACTGACAGAGTCCAAGAGTGGATAGAGCACTAGTAGTGAGCAAACGGGAGTGACATCACCAGCCACACAAAGTCTTGAGGAAAATATTGACTACAAGGCACACTGGAATCACTCATAATTGAAATAACATGCTGTGGCACACTATCTGGGGTACTATTCTATTGACTCAGAGACACTGTGAGAGCTGAGCAATGTAAAAATCAGGATATTAAAACATAAGGACACGTTTTTTGAATTAATGTTTCAACAGGATGTATACCCAAAATACACACAATGGCATTTCAGAGCCTTTTTTCACAGCCATAATCTATCATATTAAAAAGAAATAAACTAAAAGTTCCATTCTTTGCAAAAATCACGATTTTCAAAAATTTTCAAAAATTCTCAACACATGGTCCAGCCACCAGTTATGAAAACTTATCCAGTAAAAGTTTCTGGATTTGGAATTTCAAGAAAAAGTCTGCCTTGGTTTCAGATGCAAGCATCTTCTGTAAATCTACTCCAAACTATAGGTTTTTGAACCTTTGAAAAGTCAGAACTCCTATGTTTTTGAAAATGTACATTTCAAAGAAGGAAATGTTTTCACCTTATCTTGTAACCCTCATAACCCCTCTAAACACAAATTAACAACACACATATTTTTTCTGAATCAGTGCAGAAATTTAGAAAACAATCCTAAATAATTTCTGCAGATCAAGTTGCCATTCATGACAGATTAGCATTAATATGAAGTTTGGAATGACAGAGCTCAGAATCACACAGAATTATTGATGCAGGAGAAGACCTCTGAGTTCATCAAATTCATCCTATGATCTAACATCAGCATATCAACTAGACTGTGGCACTAAGTACCACATCCAATCTTCTTAAACAGCTCCAGGGATAGGGATTCCACTACTTCCCTAGGAAGTCTATTCCAATGTCTGACCACCCTTTCCATGACAAATTGCTTCCTAACAACCAACCTAAACCTTCCCCAGCACTGCATCAGGCCACTCTCATCCCATCACTAGTTGAATGGGAGATGATCCTGACACCCACCTATCTACAACTTCTCTTCAGGTAGTTATAGACAGGAATAAGGTCCCCCCTGATTCTTCTCTTCTCCAGACTAAACAATACCAGTTCCCTCAGCCTTTCCTCATACGACTTTCCCTCTGGTTCCTTCACCAACCTTGTTGCTCTCCTCTGGACCTGCTCCAGTACCTCAGTGTCTTTCTTGCAGCAAGACGTCAAGAACTGCACACAATACTTCAAGGTGAGACCTCACCAGTGGCGAGTACAGATTTGGTTTTAGTCACAATCCTTTATATTTCACAGGTGGACAGGACATGACCTACCTCCAGCTGGTACAGTCTCCTAACAGCAGAAATTATTCAGCCAGCCAGAAGTGAGTGGCTCTGATTTTATTTTGGGCTAGTGTCAGACAGGGAGGAAGTTTCCTCCAAATATTACTACAGCAAGTACAGTACACTGGAACTATTCCACTGAAGCTTTAGCTTCCCTTTTTCCTAGAACCTCCTTCCTCTTTTTTTGTCTTTGTTTTGAGTTGTTAATCTTGGGCTCCCTTTTCTGTGGTGTTTTAAACTGTGCTGAAGCACACGTTCCTTTTTTGATTTCTCTGTGCTCTTCTCAGTCAGCTGTAACAGAATTGTGGTAATAAACACATATCTGAAAAATAGTCCCATTGTACTGAAATATCACTCACACATGCAATATGTTCTATTTAGAAATCTGCAAATGGTTGGGGCTTTCTCTAAATTTTTAATAATATAGTTGTTTTAATGTTTCCTGTGGACATAGAAAAGAGACACTTTGCTTTATTCTAAGCTTCTAGTGGTCCAGCCAAGGAACAGAGATTTCCCTACAAACAAACCTGCTATCCTCCCCTCTCTAATTCTTTAACACTGTAGCACTTCCCAAAATGATGCGTGGGTTTCTCATCATGTGTCTGTGCAGCCATGAGGATGTCCAAGTGGTGTAATATTTCACAAAGATATCTGTGCAGAATGAGAACTTGCAGGTCTGCTGCAGGTTCTATGTGGTTGTTCTTTCCATAGAAACTTTTCCTGGTGAAAAAAATGTCTTCCATGACAAAGTCCAAACATTGTATCCCATGCATGTTGCTTTAGGACTTACACAAGAACACTTCTGCTTCAGCAATATTGGAAATCAGTCAGTGTCCTTCTCTATACAGTTGAACAACATCCTTTTTATATGATTTAACTACGTTGGTTGACTCATTGTTAGGACAATTCACCCTAGATAACAGAGTTGCCTGACCTCACAAAACAAATAGAGAAAAAAAAAAGAGAAAAAACTTATAGATAAAAGAAGTCTTACACCAGAAGAGGGAGTTTTCCAAACACCACTACATTACATATGACAGGTCTTTTCATGACCATAGTTGTGAACTGTAGAAAACACAGAAATTATGCTTGTACTGGACAGGTTTTGCAGCACACTTATGTGAAAAACCTAAAAAATAGTAACATTAGAAAAATACACATGTACACCTGTTTCTTCTTCTGTGATTTGCCCAAAGATTGTGGAATGTTCTTAATTTTGCTCTGATATTTAAAGTGTTTTTACTTTTCCTATGGAAAGGCTTGATAAAAAATCTAATCAAATACACTTTATGGAAGTTTCTTAGCAAAAACACAAATGTGAGTAATGTCTCTCCCACCCTTTTCTTTTAACCCTGCACCAGGGCTTCCCCAGAGCTCGTGCTGCTCAAACAGCTGAGACATGATCTGGAGCACTTCCCTAAGCTGACAGACACTGGGTTGTCTTTAGCTTAACTGTATTTAACCTGGCTCAGCCCCAGTTCAGCTCACTGTTGTGTCTTATCGCATCAAAATGTACATCCATTGGTGGAGGAAAACATACAATGAAGCCACCACTTCTACCTAGAGAAATTATCATGAAACAATCATCTCATAATGAAATTTAATTCTGACAAGTAATGTATTAGTCTAACTAACTTAAAGAACTAATCACGTAATGCTGAAGAATCTATCTCAATATATTAGGCATTTTCAGTGTGCCACAATGAGCCTGCAAAGGAAAAAACATATGAGCACATTTCTTTCCCTCATACAGAAGAGAAACTCTCTCAGTATTGAATCAGAGAAGCTATCCATTTGACAAATGATCAAAAGAGGCATATTAAACTGAAAACAAGCCTCAGATAAAAGCATCCAAATGTTTTTTTTTATATTAATCAAGTGTTGTGTTTATTCATGCCGGAGTGAAAAAATGCAAATTGTTTTAACTATTTTAATAATTTGCTATTGAGAAATCCATGGAGTAAAGCTAGTTTACAAACTTAGTAAACTAGTTTTATTGAAAAAATACAGTTCAATTAATATGATTAAACTATAGCAGTAAAATCCATTCTTCCTGTTTGGCTGTGCAAATGGTATGGCATAGCAGTGTTTTGATATGCTGCATTTGTAGCCGACTGAGCCTAGCATTAGTGAACAGAAGGGGGTGGTGTTACCTTAGCTTGTGTAAGCATGTGCACTTAAGAAAGGAACAAAAAATGCCTCTAATTTCATTACATCCACTGAGAGAAGAATAAAATACCTAGGAAAAGAAACGGCTGACATTATTTACATTAAATTTGGTTTCTAAAATGTTTATTGTCATCTCCCTTTTAGTTTTACTTACTCAGCATTATACTGTTAGCTGAGTCGGAAAAGATATGAAATGTGCAGCAATACTTAGAATTAAGTTCTGCAGCAGTATTACACAATGCCCCATTTTTTCATGCTGTATTACTCATGAAAATCCATTCCATGCATTGCATGATAATGTACCCACAAGTGGCAAATAATTTAGGATTCAGAAGACTACCTTTATTCACAGATCATTGGAGTCGTGTGGCAAGTTAAAGAAAATGAGGCAACACACAACAGCTGGGCATCCAGTGGAGATGTTCATGGTAACGTCAAGTCATATTCTTGCTTTAAGGACAAATCCACCAGAGGAAGATTTCAATAAACTGGTGGTATGAGAACGAGCTGTGCTGTGCCATTAAGATGAGGAAGCAAGCTGGGAGATGCTGTTCAAGCTAAAAAGGGTTTTAAATATTTGTTGCTTGTGTGTGAGGTGGTGCACATGTGTATTAAAAATTATAAAAGCTTTCTGCTAGTTCCTGCACAAAGTAGCAATTGGTCCTAACTCCATGGTTTTTCCATCAAATGTCCTACTATACCTTATTAACATTATGGTGCTTACATATGTACAATTTATCATGCAAATAAATACATTCATAGCTAGATTCTAATAAAAGGGACAAAGGTGTATGGGGTTAACTCATTTAATTACAAAAAGTTACTAAATTGTTAGGTATGAATATATTTAAGAATGACATAAATTTTAAGAATGATATAAATTTGATTAGAGTAATCAAACCATTATTTTGCAAGCTGATTGAAAAGGTGTGTTCCATATCCAGATAACATGAAGTAATCATTAGAAAAAATTCTTTATCCAAAAACTTCCTCTAATGAGGGAAAAGTAAATTTCAATAGTCATTCTTTCATAGAAAGCATTGCTTGTATTTTTCTGTCTCCTGCACTGTTAACAATTTTGATTCACAAGAGTGTCAAGTTTTTAAGAGACTGTATTCCTTTCCAAAGGTGAAGTGTTCCTAAAGCAAACTAATTGATATGTGAAAGAATATTTTTGAAAACATACATTCATGACTCTTTGAAATTCTGAAAACCACGGGGAGACGTGGCAGTATATTGCAGAAAAATTAATTAAGTTTTTCTAAAATGTTTTACAGATTTGAGATTATAGATACTATAAGTATGACAATAAATTTATAGACTGTCTACTTGTCCCCAGAACAGTCTGCATTCACCCAAGAGTACTTAGAGAGATAGCATAAGAGTTCACCAAGCCTCTCCCCATCATTTTTCAACAATTCTGGTCAACAGGGGAGGTGCCAGATGACTGGAAGGTGTTTGAAGTGATGTCCATCCACAAGAAGGACTGTAAGGAGGATCTAAGGAACTACAGGCCTGTCAGCTCAAGTTTGGAACCAGGAAAGACTATGGAGACAATCATCTTGAGTGAGCTCTCAAGGCAAATGGAAGGCAGCCAAAGGATTGGGGCCAGCCAGCATGGGTTTATGAAAGGGAGATCTTGCTTAACCATCCTGATATCTCTTTCTATGACCATGGGACTCGACTTTTGGATGGGGGAGGCTGTGGATGTCTGCTTGGACTATGGGAAGTCTTTTGATGTACAAACATTCTCCAGGAGAAACTGGAGAATCATGGCACAGAAAAATGTACCCTTCACTGCATTAAAAACTGGCTGGCTGGCCGTTCCCAGTGAGTTGTGATCAATGGTGTGAAATCTAGCTGGTAGCCTGTCACAGGTGGTGTCCCTCAGGGACCACTGTTGTTTAACATTGTATTGATGACCTGGATGTGGGGATTGAGAGCACCCTCAATAAGTTTGTTGATGACACCAAACTGTGTGGGAGTGTTGATCTGCTGCAGGGCAGGAAGGCTCTCCAGAGGGTCTTGAACAAGTTGGATCAATGGGCTGAGGCCAATTTTCTGAGGTACAATAAGGCCAAGTGCCAACTGCTTCATTTTGGTCTGAACAACCCCAGGCAATGCTACAGGCTCAGAGATGAGTGTCTTGAAGGCTGCCCAGAAAAGGACCTGAAAGTGCTGGTAGACAGCCAGCTTAATATGAGTCAGCAGTGTGCCCAAGGGGCCAAGAAGGCAGAATTCTGTCCTGCATAGGAATAGTGGGCCCAGCCTCATCTCAAGTATTGTGTCCATTTGTGGTCCCCTCATAATAGGAAAGACATTGAGATGCTGGAGCGTGTCCAAGCTCATGAGTGGTTTAGAGAACAAGTGGTATGAGGAAAGGCTGAGAGAGCTGGGCATGTTTAGTTTGGAGAAGAGGAGGCTGAGGTGGGGACCTCACTGCCCTCTACAACTACCTGGAGAGAAGTTGTACAGAGGTGGGTTTTGATCTTTTCTCTTTTGTGGCTAATGACAGAAACAGGGGCAATGGTCTGAAGTTGAGACAGGAGAGATTTTGATTAGATCTTAGGAAAAATTTCTTTACAGGAAGAATGGTGAGGCACTGGAATGGCCCTCCGAGGGAGGTGATTGAGTCACCATCAGTGTGTAGACACAGTAGTAAGTGATATGCTATAGTGGCAGGATTGGAGGGGTTTATTTTGTGGTGCTCGATCTCTCTGGTATTTAGTTTTTTTGTTGGTGTGGGTATGGTTGGACTTGATGATCTAGTAGGTCCTTTCCAACCATGGTCTGTGATTCTTTTTAAATTTTCACTGTATTAGGCTTTGACTACAATTGAAAATGGGAAATTAAACTTTTGATAACATGATGACTACAACTTATTCAGCAACACCTTCATGATTCTTTTTCTTGCCTGATCTACTGTTTCCCCACCTGCCGGGAAGTCTGTGCTCAGCTCAGCTTGGCAATCCCTTCTGTGATCTGTTTCTGCTTTCTTATTCTTTCCTCTTTGCCACGCAAAATTGGTTCTATTTGGAGTTTGGCAAAATTATACAGATTAGTGCTGGATAATCAATATAAAGGAAAGTTGTAATGTGAGAGAGTTAAGGCCAAGTTTACTGATATCAATCATTACAGCTTCACAGCACTGATTGAAGCAATGTGATCTGGCTGTTGGCTAGGATTTTAGACTTCAGGGTTAGGTTGTTTTTAACTCCTTGCAAAATGTTTAGGGAAGAATTAAAGCAATTACATTTACTATTGAAAACTGTTCAGATACTAAATTTGTGGGGTTTTTACCCTGTGTATTGCAAAAGGCATACATAATCTTGATATGCCCTTCTTTATCTGCAGATGAGTAGTTGTGATGTGGCCCTATAAATAAGGTAATATATGTTCCAACAAGTGTGCACTTCTTGAAAAGTAATTATTACATAGAAATTCATAAAATTTATTCTTTCAGACTCTGATTCAGGAGTTGAATTCTGTAAGGATTTTCATCTGCTAATGTTAAAAGACTGAGGCAAGAAAATACGGGGAACATAATGTCAACAAATAAATATTTCCTTTTAATTAGTTTTGGTGTGGGAAAACATCTGGCTTATTTAGTAAAAAAAAACACAGTTCAAATGACATTGTTTCACATAATATCATAGAATAATTTGAGTTTGATGGGGCTCTAGCTTCCTTGCCATGGGTAGAAAATTGTCCCAGTAGATTAGGTTGCTTGTGTTGTGTAGGTTGTTTGTATTCTGTAGGTAAAAGTTAAGGAGACACACCACAGAATCTTTTTTTCCATCAGCAGAGTTGCCTGAAAAATCTCATTTATGTTTGGATGCTAACTGCCCATTTTTATATTTGTTCTGCTTGGAGTTGTTGTACATTGGGGTGACAGAAATGTAATTGAACATACCTTCTGTACCTTTTACATTTACTATTCCTTCTCAGGTGATTTCTAGAGAATGAGGTGTGAGGCTACTAGGCAGGCCCAACACAGCAAGATTTTTGTAAATATAATTTCTTAAGTGCTGTTTGCTTGTGAGAATATGCCTGAACTAATTTTTGTGTTGCTTATATTACAAAAATCAGTGAGCTTCTAATACTTTTGTTGTAAGCACTAGGTTTTAGAAGTCTAGGGCCCTGCAGAGGGACTTGAACAGACTGGAGAGATGGGCAGACTCCAATAGGATGAGTTTTAACAGTCTAAGTGCTGGGTTCTGCATTCTGGTTATAACAATCCTAGGCAGAACTATAGGCTGGGAATGGAGATCTTAGTGAGTACTCAGGTGGAAAGGGACTTGGGGGTAATAGTGGACAGCAAACAACGTAAGTCAGCAATGTGTCCAGGCAGCTGAGGGCTAATGGCATCCTCGCCTGTATCAGGAATGGTGTGGCCAGCAGGGAGAGGGAGGTTATCCTCCCCCTGTATTTGCACTGATTAGACCGCACCTGGAGTATTGTGTTCAATTCTGGGCTCCTCAGTTTAGGAAGGACGTGGAGGTGCTGGAACAAGTCCAGAGAAGAGCAACTAGAATGGTAAAGGGCCTGGAAGGTAAGCCCTATAAGGAGAGAGTGATGGAGTTAGGTCTGTTTAGCCTGGAAAAGAGGAGGCTCAGGGGTAACCTTATCACTGTCTGTAACTACCTAAAAGGTGGTTGTAGTAAGGTGGACTCCAGCTGGACACTGGAGACAGGACAAGGGGTCATAGTCTTAACCTCCATCGGGGGAGGTTTAGATTTGACATTAGGAAAAGGTTTTTCACTGAAAGAGTTATTTGGTTTTCGAATGGGCTGCCCACGGAGGTGATTGGAACACCGTCTCTGGAGATGTTTAAGGTTAGGCTGGATGAAGTGCTGAGTGGCATGATCTAGATGTTAGATGTTAGGTTTACTTGGTTCATTTGTATTTATGAGGCACAATAAATCTGAGCATGTAGCCTCCAGAAGTTTATAAGTGATAATGAACACTCTGCATGCATTTCTGCATTTCCCCAGGAACAAAAAAGAAAAATAACCCCAGAATGTGGTTTGATTCCTCACACATTTCCCTGTCCTTTCTTTGTGGCAGAACAGGCTCTTTCAAAGGCATATTAAAGTCCTCTATTTATATGTGTAGGTTAGAAAATGAAAGTGTTTGTTTTGCCAAGATTTTGACCAGATTTTTGTCCTCTGAATATCCTTACAACCCAGGATCAGAGAGCACAGGCTGGGTAGCAGGCACTGGCTGATATTAGTTCATAAATTCCAAACATATACATGTACCCATCAGTATGTTAGACTGATGTCTTTGCAGGGCATGCCTGTTTATTATAAGCCTGAAGGATGGTAATACACAATGCCATGTGACATTTCTTCCATTTAATCTAATCCAGAGCTAGAAATAGTCCTTATGTTTATCTCAATGAAACTTCCAGCTTCCCCATATTTACAGCAAAAGAGGTGAATATACTGTTTGGCATTTGTACTTAGACATCCACTCAACTGTTAATGAACATATCAAAAATCTTAAGCCTCAAAATAGCATTTTCCCTTGACACTGTAAGGGACTAAATTCTTCCACTCCTGTGCAGTAGTCACAGCATGGATCATACCTGCAGAAATCACAGGTATTTCTTTCAATTTATTTTCATGTTCTGAAAAAAAACCCAAACAGAAATTCTATCTTTTAGTTGGCATCAGTTTCCCAAGACAATATAGCTCTGTTTCCATATTTTCCTATCTGCTTATAGCAGGAAGACTCTATTTCTGAACTAAAACTTTTTTCTATAATTTCTTCACAATCTGAAGTACATCTGTATTTTCCTATAATTTATTAACGTATCTTAACAAACAAAATTATTTATTTCAATAGCCAACATCATTGATTTCCTTTTGTCTTAAATAGAATGCAGAAATTTTTTGGTGTTTGTTGCAAAGATTATTTATCATCCTCTTTTCTGCGATATTGATGTAATTCAACAAAGTTAATTTGTGAGTGTGAATAGCCTGGTAATGTAAATATTTCACTGCTGATGACCAACAAATCACAATAAATGCACTAAGACTGTGGAAAATATTTGTTTTAGTCTTTTCACCAACTGGTCAAGTACTTTCTATAAAAGCAAATTTTTCTTAAAATAAATAATTAAAAATGCATATATATACTAACATAGCACAAAATAGTATATCTTATAAAAGAAACAGCATTAATCTCTTTCTGTGTGTTTATCTGCAGTAGGTTCTCACTCAGCTGAACTTCTTACAAGCCCAGTTAACGACTCTGTAAGAAGACATTTCTTTACTACCAGGCATTTATTTTCTTTAGCAAGCTAATGAAGTGCATGTTGTCAGAGTATTAACATATTCACACAAATTTTTATTTAGTTATACAAGTAGTAAGAGGAAATGTTTTTGTTAAAGTTGTTGTTTCACAACCGTTTTTGGAAGCTGTTGCACTTGTTAGTTAATAAGAGACTCAAGATACATTCTCCTTCCATCCCCCATCTCATTGTTGAATATGGTTTTGAATGTGATAGAAATTATTTTCCATTAATTTCAATGTCAGAAAAGTGTCCTCACTCAAATCTCATGTGACATTGTAGGTGACAATTGTTGTTTTGCTCTCTGACTTCATACAGAATTGAAGCTCAAGAAAATCAGTGCCATGGAGTATTACAGCTAAGCTGCTACATTCAATAGTGTGTAGGAATTTTAGAGACATAATTGACACATGATTGTTATTTGGACAAACATTGTACAGCAATGAAAGCAAAGAAATAATTGTTCTGATCTGGAAGAATCCATTGGCAGATTACAGATAAGTCAGAAAATATCAACAAAATGAACAGAAATAATACCAGGAGGAAGACACTATTATTTTGTCTTCAAGAAGTTATAAACTTCCTTCATTCAGAAAATAAATAATTAATATATTTAAAACAATGATGTTTTCTTACAGAGTCAAAATCACTGGCAACTGTTGCATTATTCTGTCTTTCCATTTAAATCACATTCGTGAGAAGAGGTCAAATAAATTATTTTCTGTCAACCCACATAACACTTAGGGGACTTGACATAACACTACTTAGGACTATGAAAGAGGACAAAACACGTGATGGAAAGAGCATTGACATTCTGAAGTACTGTCTAACTTTTTTGAGCTATTAGAATTTATTTAATTAAAGCATGACTTGAACATAGGGATTATCAGTGTGACTGGCACTGAGGAGTACAAGCTGGCATACACTGCTATTGCTCCTTGCTTCCAAAAGCTTCTGATATGTGCATCCATCTTAGAATGAATACCTACAATGCTTTTCTCATCTCCAAGATATCTACTTATGTTTATATTCATATAGCATGGATGAATTTATGTAACATGTTATACATATTTTTATACATAATAGGTATATTATGTTAAAAAAATTGCCCAGACTTGTGAGAAGGATTCAGAAGAGCATCACTGGGCAGAATTTGCTGTGTAAGAAAAGACCATCACTAATAGTACTAATATAACTATTTAGAGAGTTTAAATCCCCAAGGGTTGGCTCAAAATAATATGAACAACATTATACTCATGTGAACCCAGGCACTTTTGGGTGTGCTCTTACTTCAACTGCAAATAAGAAATCAAAACGTCTCCTAGAGAAAGGGATATAACAACTGTCAATGATTTGTGTTGAGAACTGTGAGCTGTGAAGAAGCAGGACAAAGGAGTCATGCATCTGCATTGGCATTTTAGAAATTAATTGCTGGGAAAGCAGCCTTGAGGCTAAGGAACTGGTGTGTTAGTCAATAAAAAAACTTAACATGTGCAGGCAAGGTTTGATTGTGGCCAACTGCATCCTGGGCTGAATCAAAAGAAGTGTGACCAGTAGGTTGACGGAGGTATCTTTCCCCTCTATTCTGCTCTTGTAAGACCCCATATGGAGCACACCATCCAGTTCTGGACCTCTCAACATGGGAAGGATCTTGAACTGTTGAAATGAGTCCAGAGGAGGGCCACGAGGATAATTGGAGGGCTGGAGCACCTCTCCCACCTGACAGACTGAGAGGGTTGGGACTGTTAAGCCTGGAGAAGAGGAGACTCCAGGGAGATCTTATGGCAGCCTTCCAATATCTGAAGGGGAACGACAGGAAACCTGGGGAGGAGCTGTTTACAAGGGATTGTAGTGGTAAGATGGAATCACAGAATAACAGAATAATCATAGTTGGAAAGCACCTACCAGATCACAGAGCACAACCATACCGACACCAACAAAAACCTAAACACCTGATCAACAAAAAACCAAAAAATAACCCCCTGCAATCCTGCCACTGTAGCATGTCAGAAAGCACTGTGTCTACATGCTCCTTAAATACCNAGAGCACAACCATACCGACACCAACAAAAACCTAAACACCTGATCAACAAAAAACCAAAAAATAACCCCCTGCAATCCTGCCACTGTAGCATGTCAGAAAGCACTGTGTCTACATGCTCCTTAAATACCTCCAGGGATGGTGACTCAACCACCACCCTGGGAAGGCCATTCCAGTGCCTCAGCACTCTTTCTGTAAAGTGCCATGCCTGAACTTCTGACCATTGCTTCTGGTTCTGCCATTAGTCACCAAGGAGAAGAGGCCAACACCCACCTCTTTACAAGCTCCCTCCAGGTATTTGTAGAGGGCAATGACTCCTCTTCTCCAAACTAAACATGCCCAGCTCTCTCAGCCTTTCCTCATACCACTTGTTCTCTAAACCACTCATGAGCTTGGACACGCTCCAGCATCTCAATGTCTTTCCTATCATGAGGGGACCAGAACTGAACACAGTACTTGAGATGAGGCCTAGCAAGAGCTGAGCACAAGGGTAGAATAACTGCCCTTCTCCTGCTGACCACACTATCCCTGATACAGTCCAGGATTCTTTTTGCCTTCTTGGCCCCTTGGGCACACTGCTGACTCATATGAAACTGTCTGTCTACCAGCACTTCCAGGTCCTTTCCTGCTGGGCAGCTCTTGAGTCACTTGAGCCTGTAGCGTTGCCAGGGGTTGTTCATACCAAAATGCAAGACCCAACACTTGGCCTTATACACTTGGCCTTATTGTACCTCATACAATTGGCCTCCACCATCGATCCAACCTATATAAAGCCTTCTTGCCCTGCAGCAGATCAATATACCCACACAATTTGGTGTCATCAACAAACTTACTGAGGGTGCTCTCAATCCCCACATCCAGGTCATCAATAAAATGTTAAACAACAGTGGCCCCAAAACTGAGCCCTGAGGGACACTGCTTGTCACTGGCCACCAGCTAGATTTCATACCATTGATCACAACTCTCTGGAAACAGCCAGCCAGCCAGTTTTTAATGCAGTGAAGGGTACATTTTTCTACACAAAGATGCTCCAGGACTGTGGGACACTGTGTCAAAATTCTTCCCTTAGTCCAAGTAAACAGCATCCACAACCTTCCCCCAATTCAAAAGACAAGTCCTGTGGTCATAGAAAGAGATATCAGGATGGTTAAGCAAGATCTCCCTTTCATAAACCCATGCTGGCTGGCCCCAAACCTTTGGCTGCCCGCCATTTGCCTTGAGAGCTCACTCAAGATGATTGTCTCCATAGTCTTTCCTGGTTCCAAACTTGAGCTGACAGGCCTGTAGTTCCCTAGATCCTCCTTCTAGTCCTTCTTGTGGATGGGCAGAGAGAAAGACAGCATTAAGTATCTCAGTCTTTTTCTCATCACTGGTTACAATGTTCCCCCCACTTGCAGTAAGGGATAGAGATTGTCTTTTTATTGTTGATGAATCTGTAGAAACTTCTTTTGTTGCCCCCTATGTCAGTGGCCAAGTTGAGTTCCAGCTGGGCTTTTGCTTTCCTAATTTTCTCACTGTATAAGCTGACAAGATCACTGCACTCCTCCCAAGTTGCCTGGCCTTTCTTCCAAAGGTGTAAACCCTCCTTTTCTTCCTAAGTCCCATCAAAAGCTCTTTATTCAACCAGGCTGGCCATTTCTTCCACCCTTTAATCTTACGACACACAGGCATAGCCTTCTCCTGGGCCTTTAAGATCTCTTTCTTAAAGAGTGTTTATGGTTCCTGGATTCATTTGCCCTTCAGGACTCTTCCAAGGGACATTCTCTATTATTGTTCTGAACAGACCAAAGTCTACCCTCTAGAAATCCAAGGTGGAGGTCCTGCTAACCTCCCTCTTTACATCACTAAGAATTGAGAACTCAACCAAATTATGCTCACTAAGCCCAAGACAGCCTCCAACCATCACTTTCCCTGGTAGGATGGCCCACCAGTTGTCTCAGGAAGTTATCTTCCATACACTCAAGAAACCTCTTAGCCTGTGTGCTTTCTGCTGTTTTAGATTTCCAGCATATGTTTGGCAGGTTGAAGTCCCCAACCAGTACAAGGGCTGGAGATTGTGAGACTTCAGCCATCTGATTATAGATTATTTCATCTGCCTGCTCACCTTGACTGGGTGGTTTATAGCAGACTCTCAGCACAATATCTCACTTATTTGCCTTCCTGTTCATCCTAACCCATAAACACTCAACTTTATCGTCATTGAAATCAATTGCTATCCGCTCAAAAAGCTGCCTAACATACCAGGCCACACCCTCACCTCTCCTTCCTTGACTATCCCTTCTGAAGAGCTGCTACCTATTCATCACAGCATTTCAGTCATGACAGCCATCCCACCGTGTTTCTGTCATGGCAACCACATCATAGCTGTCACACTGCACAATGTCCTCCAGCTCATCCTGCTTGTTGCCCATGCTATGTGCATTAGTGTAGATGCACTTGATCTGGGCTCCTGATTTCACCCCCATCCTTTGTCCTTTACCCCTGGGCTCATCACTGGTGAGCCAGGTTTTATTCCCTTTATTCTAGTTTCCTGGCCATTTCTACTATTACTTATCTATTAGTGATCTCTGTGCTATTATTGTCCCATGTACCACCATTTTCATCAATACTGGAGCACTGCCCTGCTGGTGCACAACCAGCAACAACCTCATCCCTCTTCAAGTCTAGTTTAAAGCCCTCTGAATGAGCCCTGCTAAATCCTGTGCCAGAATCCTTTTGCCCTTCTGAGATAAACCTTTTCCATGCATCACTGACAGGTCTGGTGTCTGATCAAACCAGCCATTATCAAAGAATCCAAAGCCTTGCCTGCGGCACCAGTCTTGTAGCCAGGCATTTATGGACTGAATCCTTCTATCCTAGCCTATATCCTCACCTGAAAATGGAAGAAAAGAAGAGAAAATAATTTGAGCCCCAGACTCCATCACCAGCTGTCCCAAGGCCTTGATGTCTCTCTTCATTCTCCTCAAGCTACAGAATGCAACTTCCTCCCCGCCTGTCTGGAAGACGAGTAGTGGGTAGTAGTCAGTTGGTTTGATCAGATTAGGGAGCATCCTAGTGATATCCTTGATTCAGCCTCCAGGTAGACTGCATATGGGGCCTTCAGTTACTTTCAGGATTGAGTCCTCAGTAAATAGTAGCATTCTCTTGTTCTTTGTGGAGGAGGTTGTCATATTGCTGTGAGGCCCAACTGATTGAAACAAGGCCTATCATCTATATCTCAATTAGACCGACTGTCTTCCAGGAGGGGCTCATATCTATTTCTCAGAGGCACTTGGGGAGGTGTGGTGGACAAGAGGGGTTCCTGTCTTCTGCGATGGCCTTGAACTTGCTTCCACTCAACCCTTTTACTCAGGCTTCTACCTTCCTTCTGAGAAGTGCAGGATACAGGGGGCCCTTGAATGTGGGTGTCATTTGCCATTGTATGGAGCTGCTGTTTCAGATCTGTGTGAGGCTGAGGCATTCTCTGCAGAGCCACCTCCTTCCATGAGAGCTCTGTCTGGGTTCCCACATATATTTTGACTAGATGCATGGTCTTCCCCTGCTGCATGTAGACCATTTTGGAGGATTGTTTTGGTGTATTGTTTTTGGTTTTGTTTGGTTTTGGGTTTGTGTGTGTGTGTGGCCTGAATGCCATGTGCCAGCAAGTGGCATGGCTACTTCACTATTCACAGTGTAGGTGCCACTTTCAGCTTTGTCGCATTTAAATCTCCTATGGTTTCCCTCTCTGCAGTCTCAGTCATGTCCCTTCTACGCTTCATCTGTGACAGATGCCACCTTCTGCCATGTCTGTCCTTCGTCACTTGGGTTTGCCTGGGTCAGGGAACCCCTATCTATCTGAAAAAACTTCAAAAATGTAGGCCACAGATTTTAAGCTGTTCCAGCTGTGCTGTCTCACTGTTCGTAGTGACAAGGAGTAGTGGTTTCAAGCTGGCAGAGGGTAGGTTTAGACTGAAAGTCAGAAGGTAATTCTTCATGATGAGGGTGGTGAGACACTGGAACAAGTTGCCCAGGGAGGTTGTGGATGCTCCCTTCCTGGAAGCATTCAAGGCCAGATTGGATGGGGCCTTGAGAAACCTGGCCTAGTTGGGGGGTGCCCCTTCTCATGATATTGGGGTTGAAACTAGGTGATCTTTAAGGTCCCTTCCATCCTGAACCATTGTATAAATCTATGAAAGGCAAAAATGGTTGAAGGCAAATGTGAAGACCTGAAAGGTGGCCAAGGATCAGAAGTCAGCAATGGCATCAAAGGCAGGGAGGTGCAAGTTATATTACTGAAGTACAGAAAGAGAATTCCCACTGCTGAACAACATATTTTTTCCTTAATTTTTTCTGTATACATATATATTTTTCTGTATTTATTTTTGACAAAGATTTTGTATGTCAGAAAAAAAGTCAGCATATTCACAACTCTAGTTTATTCCTTGTAATACCTACAGGGCATCAGAGAGCAAGACTAACAGTTGTATAAATGTTTATTTTTTTCACAGTCTTTATACTAGTCTGAATGTGTCAGAAATATGAACCACCTTTCATTCCATTTATTTGCTAATTATGGTAGCCAGAAGGAGTAGCATAAAAAGTGATCATCCCTTTATAACAAAAAGTTATAGTGAAGAAGTTAAAATGCTACCCCTTCCTATCCATAATCAATTATGTGAATGAGCAGTTTTGCAATTCTGTTTTATGAAATCAAAATCATGACTAAGGTCACCTGAATAATCGGTGAGAATTACAGATTAAAAAGAGAGATCTGTTTGCAATAAAATGCCTATTATCTGCTTCATCCCACAGGGCAACCTGCTTTTACCTTCTGCCTGTGAGAGTTAGTCCTTTGGGAAATGGCTCATCAGAGCCAGTGAGTCTGTCTGGCCGGTGCTGAATTGTCATTTCTGCATCCTTGTTGCTGGTACAGCAGTATTCTGTCAGGAGGAGCAATCCACAGGACTCAGTACAACACTGGTTCAGATTGGCACATGATGGCAGGGATTGGGGAAAGCTACTATGCCTGTGGGTTAACAGATACACAGGAAAATTCTCTAGTGTCAAGGGATTTGTCTGTTTAAAAATGTATTTATTAGCCTTCTCTGTGACAAGACAATTGAGCACACTGTAACTTTGTTTCTGCTTGAGGTCCATGCATATTCCTTAAACATGGTCTCTACTGGAAGGATAATGTTCATTAGTCTCGGGCATTTCTTTGACTCTTTTTTCCTTTACATGTTTTCAGACCATTATTCAATGGTTCCTGGCCATGGAAGCATCATTTTCATTTGTGCTTCTCTTAGCTCTGAATCTGAAGAAATCTCTTGTGATCATGCTGTGTGTCTTTCCATCCTCATTTTTCATTCATGAGTCACTTTGACTGCTAAGTATGGATTTTAAAAGAAAAAAATGTCATGCAAGTCACTCTCTACAAAAGGAGTAAAAGCATAAAATAACTGAATCTTTGGAAAAGCCTTCTTCTAAACCCACATTTACGAACGTAAGAACCTGTATGCAAGAGGGGCCTTATGAGTACACCAGTTAGGGGAAAAACCTTGATAAGGTTTTTCAACCATAATGTAAATCTTTGAAAATTAAGCATTGTAAGACCTGGTGCATGGAACCTTATGAAAGTATTTTGAAGACAAAAATTTTACCAGGGTCTAAGAGATATAAACAGTCTTTATGGGTAAAGGAACTCGTTACAATGTACAATTTTCTGCAAAACAGAAAAATAATTGTAAAATGTTCAGTATCTTTATCCATTGTGAGAAGGTCTTTCCTCAAAACATGTTCATATTTCAAGACGATATCAGTTGAAGGGATTAAATGTTACCTCAGAAAATTCAAGGCATTAATGGGCAATTTAAATTTCACCATTCTTCCTGCTCATCACCTTTCCTCTCCTGTCCTAGTTTTTGGTACAAAGTGAGACAAAATGTGATTACCTACTGGTTTGTTGTTTTTTTTTTTTTTATTTCTAAAATATTAGAAAGGAAAATATAAGCTGGTTCAGTAAGTGTTTCCTGAATATTGAAAAGAGAAAAAAACTACAGGGCACCACATCAAAAAATTACTAAGATTTTGAAATACTATGTGTGAATTTGGAAATAACGTTTGAAAGAAAAACTTGGTTAGAGAAAATGTCACTTAATTATTAAGAAAAATAAAATCTGCATTTAAATCACGATATTGTGAGCATATATTATGCTGTTTGTGTGTAGCTACCTATGTTTTTTATGCAACCTATCTATATACAAATATATCTATAACAGAAATTAGTTCCATTTCATCTCTGTCAATGACACATACAGGCATTGAGTGTCTCTGTGTATGCTACTGCTGCTATCTACAACTTTGTGCCATTTGAAATAAATTGCACATTAAATGTGAAGGCAATTTTAGGTAGTTTGTTGTACAGTACAGATCCCATCTTTGATATTTAGCAAGCCTGAGATCTTTCAAACATGTGAAGTCTGCATGTCTACAAGCTAGTATGGATGTGTTTGTGTTTATTACCTTTTTCCATGCATGCCTTGAAATTACTAAATTACAGATATTTTACATGTGTTTTGTGGTACAAGACAGACACCGTCCGCTACTATAATTTATCTTGAAACACCCTGTTTTACAAAATTACAGAAAAACACAGCAATTTGCTCTTTTTTTTTTCTTGTATTTTCTAAGACTATGGCAAAATCTTCAAAGCCCAGAAGATGTATTCTAGATAAGAACATATCCATGTAATAAACAATTTTCATCAAAGCAATAGGTTTGTGGAAATAGAGTACAATTGTAGATTTAAAATTTTTATAATGTTCCTTATTTATTAGCTATTTTGTCTTTTGTGTGTTGACCTAGTTCAGCCAGAAGAAAGATCAACCCTTATGTAAGATTAGATACACATACATACACATACAACAGCCTAAATCAGATTAGCTGCAATCAAGGTAATTGTGTTGAACAAAATTGTTCACCCATTCTTTGCAGCTGTATTTCGGATCTAGTGTTTGATCCCAAGTGACTGAGTTATACATATGTTCTTCCTTAATGCTGGATAACTGGTTTTATTTTAATATATAATCACCCCTTTAAAACTCAAAAATGAAAGTGCAGCATATTTAGTTTTGCATATAGATTAATTTGTATTTTATTTATTTATTTTCCTTGTGTACAATCTAGGTTTTTTTTAGTAGAAATTATAAGGAACTGAGGTTTCCAAAATCTGAAGCAGTCATCTAGACTGTCTCATCTCTGGTACCTGCAACAGGTATCGAAATCTACTTCATATGTCAAATCTGCATGTTCCTTCAACAGTTAAAATTAGAGCATATTCACAGGGCTAAATACTGCACAGAGAGAAAGCTGGTTCTTTCCTAGTTACTGATCCTGCACTCCTATAATATAAATGTGGGATCACAGTATGGCTTCCCATAAGCTCCCGTAGTTATGTTTAGATGAAAAGCACATCTCCCTAAAGAAAAGAACAATAGACATAGTGACAGCCATTCATAGAGTGTCACATAGTTCTGACAGTATCTAAAGAGTTTGGGCACTTTCTTGAAATGTGAAGGTTTCTCAGTCAGGGTGTTTGAAGCCACAATACCTATGTTCCAGGAAGTATCTGGTTATCTCGGTTTGAACATTGCCAAATTTTCAGGTATTAGTTGTGGTGCTTTTATGCTGAAAAAGCATTTTATTTTGAAGCTGGAGGTGCCTCCTGCGTCAGTGTCTGGACTCTGCAGGTGACTGGTGGACAGAGTCCATAAACGAAAGGTGCTTCCTGCTTCTTCATCTGTATTCTCCTTTCTTCATTGTCTTCTTCACAGTCTTTGCCTTTCTCCTGCTTCTCCTCCGATACGTCTTGAGAGAGCAACTCTAGGAGAGAGCTCCCTCCATCCCCTAAGGAGGGGTGGGGAGCAAGAAATATCTCTCAACCCCCTGCCACTGAAGAGTGGAATGCAAAGGAGCCTAAGCCTGGCTGGGTGCAGCTCTGGTTCCAGGCTAACCACAGCCCTCTTTTGCATGGGAGCTCAAATACATAGAGAGTGGGCCTTTTTGGACTATAGCCAATGCCAGCTCACCCTAGCTTCTGGCAGGTACTAAAGAAACAAGGCATTGTCTGCAGACCCCCTTTGGTGGGGAACCCTCCCCTCTTTTACTGAGGGCTCAAACACAGAAGAGCCAGCACCACTTGTTCCAGTTCTTGGCAGTGGGCTGAAAGAGAGAGTATCTCCTCCATACAGCCACTGCTACAGTCTGATCGCCTTTGAAGATGCCAGACAGAAGTGCGCTCTTAACCCTCTACCTTCCCTGGTGTTTAACCACAAGGGAGGAGAAAGAAAGTGTCTGCATAAGGCCTGTAGAAAGACCTTGGATGAGACCTTGAAAAGCCTGTTTGCCATAACAGGTATTGCCCCATGTCAGCTTTGTCTCCACCAGGCTGGCAAAGATCCCATGTACACTGCCACTGAGAGACTGATAGAAGCCTCTACTAAGAGAGAGAAAGAGAGGTCGGAAGTACTGATCTCCTAAGCCTTTGGCAAAAAGAGAGAGTCTGGGATTCTGTTGTATCATTTACATTTGATGCTGCTGTAGCCTCAAAGAAGAGCCCCTGCGTCAACAGGAGCTAGAAGTATGCTGGAGATGCCAAGGAGTGTTGATGTCTGCACGGGGATAGGGAAAATGTGTAGGGTGAGAGTGTGTCTGTGTGGTGGCTTTGTGATTGTGAGTGTTGGTGTACACTCTCTTGCCCCAGAGTTCTCATCTAAGGCCAAAACCCAACTTGTTAGTTGTCTCCCATTTCTCTCAGAGTGTGTGTACAGTGTCTGTCTTACTGTTTTGATTCTTTTACTTATTTTGAGATTTTTTTCCCTTTTCTTATTGGTGATGGGATCAATCAACTGTTGTCTTTTTAGTAAAGTTGCTTTGTTGCCTGTTGAACTCTCAGTGAGAGCTGGTTGTTGTGCTGGAATTACAGGCAGCAACCCAAACTGATTTAGACCCTCTCCCTAAACCATTACACTGCTCTAATGATTCAGGTAACTTACAGTTGTCCTTGCATCAGTGTATGGTTTCATCTGAGTTCTGGCAACTACTACTCTTCATCATGTTGAAACTAAGATGATATTAATCCAAAAGGGAAACAATGTGGAGGACAAGAAAGATCGACCTTATATTTTGCCTACAATTTTAAGTCTTACCTGCTTCTTGAGCAACTATCAATACCCAGCTTCACTTCATAAACCTTTAGTTTTCTACTGCAAAATCAGTTTCCTTTTTTTGCAAGATAAAAAGTTGCTTTTTTTTTTACTGGATAAACAGAAGACTTTGGTAGCTATATTGAAAAGATGCAGCCTCTTCATCTCCTTTCTAAGAATGAAAGAAAAGTTTAAAACAGAATGGCAAAGAATGGGAAGAAAGAGCATATATTGACAGTGAACTCAGATATCATGTTTCTAGGCACAAGACATAAAAGTCAATCAATATATAGATTTTTTCCCAAACTTTTGAGGTTCTCCATTTGTTTTGAGGTCTTAATACAAAGCCAAAAAAGCTTTTATACTGTTATTTATGGTAGTTACTAAGAAAAAAGTAAAGCTGAACGTGAACTCCAGTTTCTATGTATGAAGAACTCAAATAACCCAGATGTTATCTCTGTAAGTGTTGTAAAGATCTTTACAAAGGAAAAAGAAACTAAGAGATTAGGAAGTAATAAATAAGAAGCTCTTTTTAAAGCCTATAATCTGCAAGCTTCTGTCCTTGTGTAAGTCAGAGGGACTGCAATAGAGCAGAGGCAAGGTGGGATTTGCCTAGTTCTCCTTTTCCTTTAAAAATACCAGAGTTCCTGCTGTTTCCCTTGAGGAAATGCACTACAAACAAAGCTAGAGAACCTTATGTCACAGTGAAAAGTTTTCTGCATTAGGTCTGCTTTATGTGTAAATATAACCTTTCCTAGGAACTCTCCAACCCAGGAATTCCTACCTTATAATTCCACAAAAAGATCTAGGTATATACGTTTAAGCACATATATGAATGGTCTCATTTTATATATACTTATATGTATAGTTTTATATATGCATGAGTTAGCAACAATTTTTACAGAACAAATCCTTAGTTATTAACCAACCAACATGAAATTTCTGTGTCTCCTCTGTTAAAAGGGCTTGATGTGGGAAGAAAGCTGCATTGCAGAGTTTGACTCTATTAATCCACATGTAGTAGATTTGTTTATACAGCATTTCCTGTACTTGGGTTTCCACTGCTTGGTCTAAATGAAATTACTCAAAGTAGGCTCCACAGCCTCTGTTTTTACTGTCTTCTTTGTGTTTCTTATTGTCTCATTACATTGTAAGCACTGATTTCATTAATGGAAGATGGTTATTCTTCACCTCCCTGTAAAGATTGCTAGTCATTAGAAATATCACCTTTTCACTGTTGCACTACACTTGCTTTTCTGTGTGCCAGTCATTGTGCCATGCTAGACATTATCTTACTCAAATTATTTACTAGTTTTGGACACTAGTACAGTGTTCAACACAGTCTGCTTGCTAATGCTCTCACTAGGCTTTGGAGCACATATTCAAGTAACATTTTCTGTAGTCTTTCATTTAGAGAGCAGGTCTCTTCACAGTGTGCAGTATGACTGAGATCTGTTCTCAGATACCAGTATTTGCTATGCTACCTTGGGTAAGTGCCATACTCTTTACATCTGTTTTCCTAACAGATCTCTCTGTATTATTTAATAGAGCTAATGAGGTAATGAAACGTATTTCCTAAAGAGAATTTAATAATGTAGAAGTTTTAAATTTGGAAAGAATAAATTGAAATTTTATTAATTATAATGACTCTCTGAACAAAATCTTTATGCACACACAATGCAATAAAAAGAAGCCTGAACAATAATTTTCTAGCAAGTGCTAATTTTCTCTGAAGAAGTATTTGTAGTAGTATTAAGGTGATCTCACAGGAATCTAAATGTGTAGTATTAGGATTAAAGCATTTAAAGGTTCCAACAGCTTAAGAAGTTTCTTACTGTCTAAAGAGACTCAGAGCATATATGACTAAATGAACATCACAAAAGACTTAGAATTAGGTAATAATTTTAAAAACAGTGTAAAATTTTTCTTTACAAGTTTTCAGAAGATAATAAAATATTCTCAGTATAAGCCCTCTTGTCCCCATCCCAATGAATTAAGTATGTGGTATGAGGAAATTTAAAACTTTTCTCATATCGGGGATGTTTAAAAAAAACATGAGTCTTATGTGCAACTGCAAAATACATGCATTTTTCCAAGTTTCCTTCATTAATTGATAACTCTTACTGTAACCATCCCTGAAAATATGACAATAAATTTTTAAATCTCCAGAGAACTAGTAAATATGAGCAGATGCACTTAACTGCTGGTGAGCAACAAAAGTCAGTCTGCAGGAAACTGTGGCACTAATGTAGCTCTTGATTAATCTCTAATTACACTTTTGTCATCTTAGCAGGGAGACAAAACTATGGCAGTTCCTAAATAGGCAGCCAGCATTTTGGCACCTAGCAACCAGCCGTTCTTTCTTATTAGCTGCAGTGGACTCTGAGCTGTTACATGGAAGGTGGTTATGGATCACTGCTCTATTATTTATAGAGCAGCATTTACAGAGGCCTTCACAACAGTACATAAATTAGTAGCTTAATAGGCCATTGCTAACTAAAAACATGGCATGAGATGAAGCATCAAGTATGAAATTAAAATGTGACTTAGAGATAATAATGTTTGTAACACACATAGAAAGGAATGTCAATTTATTTCCCTGTTAACCATTTCAGAGTCAAATTACAGAGTGGTCTTTAAGCATTTTCATATGGATCTCACTTATATTCACATAATGTGCACATATGTGAATATACAGACTACATACCTATATGTAATAAATCTTGTGTTATATTTTCTCTTATATAAGATTAGTCTAAAATCTTTTTTCTGTTTTTCCACAGAAGACTAATAAAGCACAGAGGAGGACAAGGTAAGAGACTGGTGCTAAAAGCTGTCTGATAATTGGACAACAGGCTGGCACCACACTCCAAGTGTCTTCGTGTGAAAGGGCCTTATTAGCTATCAATCAGACAAACAGCATTAACTTTCTTCTCCCTCCTGTTCTTTGGTAACTTATCAGTGAGAAGACCCACTACAAAGAAAAACTTCACACCTCCATTTAGTCTAATTCAGAGTGAGTAAGATCAGAAAGTGATTAAATACAGTAAAATGACAGCTAGCAAGATGCATTTGTTTTCTTATTTAATCAACTAAAGAAAGACAAGTTAATGCTTAAATATTGTAGATTCTAGACTAAGAGAATAAGATTACTGAGAATGGGAAACATCACCAGATGAACTGTAAAATCATAAAGTTTCATTTGCAGTCTTTCCTTAATGAAATCCATGCTAGATAATGACAATACTGGCCTGTGCCGCAGTGGCTTCTGAAGCTTCTGCTGGACTGGGTCACATTTTGCCTTTCTCTTCCTGAGCATGGAATCACAGAAAAACCCTGTACAGTAGGACAGCCCTCAGAAGCTAGGCAGACATTGCAGGAGACAAAAAAGAAGGAACATAACTTCATTCAGTCCCTACATTCACACAATTGGCAGCTCAAAGTCAGAAAAAGGGAGGATGCGTTAGACAATTCTGCCCACTGAAATAAATAGCAAAATCTGTTTTATCTGCAATGGAAGACAAATTTTTCTTCAGTTTTGTGTCAAATAATGCATTGCCAGATGTGCTTTATGCCAAGAAACTTTTCTTGACTATACTCTTTGTTGCTGGGTATTTATAGAGATTTTTTTGATTACAAGTTAAAAGAAGTCTTCCTTTTTTTTTTTTTTTGTAGGAATATTTTAATTTGTTTCATATTTCTAGCTTAGAAAATAATATCTCCCTGAAGGTTAGCCTATAGATGATAACATTTTTTTCACGTACTGATTATCTAACAATGTGTTTTGTATTTTTAAAACAAACGTCCAGTGAAGGGTCACACTCTGTACTCGTGGCATCAATACAATCAGTTACTGAAAAACGGAATTTAAAAAATTTCAGAAGGTCTCAAATTATTGTGCCATAAAATTTCTCTCATCTGCCTGTGATGTCCATTTCTACAGTGGTTTACTGAAACAGCCTTATGCAGTCGTGAGCACAGAACCGAAAAACAGGGACTTAATCCAAGCAGGTAACGGTAATCTTCTAAAATATTGTTTTCTTTAGTGGTCTGTGCCATGTTGTAAGATTAAAAAAATAACACAACAAAAAAAAAATTGCGCATAATCTGTCTTGTTTTTCACTGAGCAGCTTTGTGAGGTTTACTGCTGTGGACATCCAAAACTCAAGCTCTATCTCCTACAACCACTACTGTGAACTGACAGAGCCTTTTGAGTAACTTAACACAAAATAGTTACATATACCTGGGCTATTTAACAGCAGGGTAATTCAGAGACTTGAGCAGGTGACTTCTGAGAGATGTTTTGCTTGCTTTTTCCAAGATTTTCAGGGATGACAGTGCCTAAGAGTTGTTTCTTTGCACATGTATAAATGGTGAATTAGGTAAAGCAAGAATATCAGGGTGATGAAAGCAGTTTCTTACAAAAACTCCTATCTCTGCACAGTTTTTTACATATTTAATTCTGGTATTATTAGTTATATAGAAAAGTTAGAAAAATAGTATTAGTTTTAAAATTTGCTCAAAAGAAGAGCAGTAAAAGAGATCACAAATGAAGTGTAAAAGATATATTGTCAATTACCTCTGATGATAAAATTCTCAGCAATTTATTTAAAGATGACACCTTGGTTTTAATGAATCATTCTCAAGGGGTATTTTTCAATGAAATGTCTCTCTCTGGTGAGTAATTTAGAATAAATAAATCCATACTTGTATCAACACAAAAAATAAAGTCTTTTTATTAGCCTTCTGGATTTGTTAGACATGGATATTTAAGGATTAGAAAGAACTTCTGACACTAAGGGTCGTCCAAGAGGTCACTGGAGTTTTGAACAGTAAATCTGTGCAAGACAGCTTCAGCTGATGAGTTCAATTAGGCCATTTGTTTACTTATCATTATAAATTTCATTTTACTAACTATATATATTCAAAGAACCTGTTATCACACTTAATTTTAATTATTTTAAATTATAATATTATAATTTTAATTAGCTGTATTTCTGCTAGGATTCAATAGATATTTCATACTGGTGTCTTTTCTTAAATACTATATGTAAAGACCACTTAAGAATAAACGATTGATAAAAACACATGAAAATAACTTGTCAGTTGTTAATTTAGCTTAAATGATGAAAATATCAACGAGTGCAATGACACAAAAAAAGAGAAGGAAGACTGCTCTATTCTTAACTTGACATAAGTAAGAAATAAAAGACCAATCTTTTTTTATGAATAAGTAAAATTTATGTATTCTTTACAGTACATAATGGTTTCTTCCCTTTAACCAGAGATGGTTAAACAATCTCTGATAAACATTATTTGTGATTTTCTGCAAATAGGGTATTATCTCCCATTTCAATAAAAATTTGACTTTCCATTAATACAGGAAGAGCACTGTATTTCCAATGATTTATGTGTTGTTAATTTTTAATAATAAAATTACATTTTAGTCTACTTCATTAATGAGATGATAAATATAAGCATGCTTTTAAAACAGTGTAAGACTATTCTTATGAAGGAGAATTTATATATCTGCATCTGTACTCAATATAATCTAGTTCACAATAGGTTTTAGGAGTTGGAAAGTTTTCAAAATGTAACTGAGGTGTATGTAGAAGGCAAAAGGAATTCTGTCCATGATTTTAGGAGTGTCTTTAGTTAGTCCTTACTTCTGAATGCACCTGAATTATCTGTCACTGGAGAACTTATGTATTTTCTTCCTTAGGGGGAAGTGCTACTATAAAAACCAAAGGCTTCGGTTTTGTAAAATAAATACTGTTTTCTTTGGTTTTGTGACACTGGTAATTTATAATGTGTAGAGTGACTAGAGATGGATTCAGCCACTGTGTTTAAGTTATGTAGATTTGGGTGTTATTTCTTCTTTTCATATGCACTAAATGTCTTCCAAAGAATTTAATTTAAATCTGCCACTCTCTTAGCCCACAGTCAGTGGTTTTCTTCCTGCTGCAGATGAAACCTCAGAAGAATTTTGCAGCTCTGAAAGGGAGTGCTGTTTTTGCAGAGAAAAAAACAAGCAGATAGCAACAAAAGTACCTCACACTAAAATGTCTCTCTTCTATAATTCTAACCAAACCTAATTTTTGTTTTCAAAAGCATAAGCCTAATATTCCACCTAGATATACCTTGTCATCAAAGCTGAACTTGGCCCAACAGATGTGCAGTAGATCTGTTTAAATGCTACTGGGCAGGTCTTTGGCTGTCATAAATAAGGATATCTGCATCTAAATGCAGTGGAGCTATGCTGATTTACACCATCTCAGGGACTAGTTCTCTGCTTGATTTACTGCGACCAATTTGAATCTATTATACTTATGCCAATATAAACCTGAAGAAACCCAGTAAGGAAACATGTCCCAAAAGAAAGAAATCTTTATAAAATTGCTTAACATCTGTAGAAATATTGTCTGTCTCTTGTAGGATTTCATTACTACATCTGGTGAGAATTCTGATTTATGAAGATCAGTAAACAAACTTCAGCAGAAAGGATGTCAGAAAAATCAGAGAAACCTATCCAGTGTATGAATGGATAAACTCAAGGATGTATTTCCATGTCTGAGCCAGGAAAAGATTCAATGAAAGCTGTTTCTAACTAAAACTTGGCATTTAAAACCAGCTAAAAGGAGGAACACAAAGCCCTTGTGGCCTGTTGATATAAAGAAGTAGGGACAAGGAGAAGTCTAGTGATCTTGGTTCATTCAGTGACTCATCATGCAACACTAGGCTTTCGTCTGACCCTTTCTTGCCTAGTGAACTCAGCTGGAGATGAGGTTGAAAAATGGATGCTCCTATTGGAAAACTGATGATTTATAACAGAGCTTCCTTAAGTAAAAACATTACAAAGTGGTAAATACATAATTTCTTTCATTATTTCTTCAGTTTGTTTTCCTGTCTTGCTGTATTATTCTCACCATAAAACCATGAAGATTCATAACAGATCAGTAAATAATGGTACATTGTTACTTTCAGTAAATGTGGTCTGGTAAGAGCTGTAAGAGTGAAAATTAGTTTCTGCTTGTCCCATAAATTTGTAAGTGGAATGACATCAGTTATATTTTATCTAATATAAAAAATAAATGTAAAAAAACCTGTTTGGGACAACATTCTTGTTTTGCAATTGCAGTTGGTGGTGATGTATGCACATGTCTGTGTCAGCCATGTAGAGAAAAACCTGTTCACAATCTGTTCTGAAAGCATTAGTAAATTTTACGTTCACCCAAGTAAGCCTGTAGCCAACAAACTATAACAATTAAGTTATGAAGTGTGAGCTACTCACCTTGAGTTACTTTCAAGGTTCTTTAAAAAAAAAATAAATTATTATCTAGGAAGATTACAATCAAGTATTACAGGGAAGAAATACATTAAAAGTCTGAACAATGTTTGATGTCTTGATCTGCCATTTTAATGGTCTGGACAGATCTTCTTGCTACTGTTTTTCTCATCAAAATAATCACAGAAGCTTTGACTGTTACCAGCAAAAATATACAAGTGTTCTACTAGTATATCAGATAAAAGAACTGTAGATTACTTTGGCAGTCTGGTCACACAACAAGGCTAATAATATAAGAAATGTGAAATGATAGAAGGGTTATGAAATACAATAAAAAACCTCACATCCCATAAGAATTGGGATTCTTTCAAAGTTCAAATGTCAGCCAATTAAATACACTGTTTAAATGCTGGGACAAAAAAACCACAAAGATACGAATGCTATCTCATCAGAAGTATTTCTTTTCTCCCCTGCTGGCAGCTTGTAGATGCAAAAGGTCTTGATATGGAGAAGGGTGCAAGTCCAGCAGCAGCTAAGGAGTCTCAATCAGATAAACTGACATCTGTGACAGATAGCCCTCTTACACAGGAGTCACTAAATCTTTCTTGCCTTTCTCACGGGAATGATCCACCACTATTACAGTATCTCTAATGCAGCTACTAACATGAAGTTTTAGACTCATTCACAGTTTGAAACAAGATCTCATTTACAGTGAAAAGCTAAAACCTTAAGTAGCACAGAAACTCAATTCAGTTTTCCTTATCACTTCTCTTCTATAGCTTCAATCAGGTGTTTTATTTATTAGGGGTTCAAAAATACTCTCAATGAATGGCCATTCATTTCTTTCATTCCCATTCATTATGTTACTTTTTATACTGCATAAAGTGTTTGCCACATGTCATCAAATAAAAGTGTAAGAGTTAAAATAAGGTAAAAATCAAATTAAGTTGTCTTTCATAGTATACACATACCTGCTTGCACAAATAATGAAATCTTTCGCATGCATTAAGATTAATTTTCTAAGTTTTCCATGGAAAATCAGATTAATAGATGCTCCTTTTAGTTCTAAACAGAATAAGAATGTTTAAAATTAATTTCAGAAAAAAATTCTTTTGGGGGATAAGGAAAATGCAAAGGAAATGTACAGAAAGATAAGTACTTTGTGGTAACTATTTATAGATTTCTATATAAAATAAGAAAAGTTCAGGAAAAGAAGGAAAAAAATTGCATGCTGGGCTAAGGAATACAGTGTGTACACTAATAGGAGACAGGCAATATACAGTGTCAAAGAATGTCATTAATTCTTTCTGGAAATGCACTATAAGCAGAAAGGGATACAGAAGTGTAAAAAGCATCCAGGAGGAATTCTTTCATCAGGTCAATATTAAAGTCATGTCACATTACAAATATGAACAAATTAGGAAGAAATACTGATTTTGAACATGAGTTTCTTCTTGACTCCATTTTAACTACTTTGTGCTTGGATTCTAGTTCTTTATCATCAGGTATACGGAGATTTTTTTTCAATTAGAAGAACTTTATTTCATAACTGAAATAAATCAGCTGTGCATATTCTATATGTGGTCCCATATGTCTCAAAAAAACATGATATACCTGTAATATACTGGTGTATTTTCTTTCAGTGAATTTTGGGCATCAGAGAAGCAAAAACTGCAGTATCTTTTTATTTAAAGTTGTCATTTACCTCTAAAGACCCTGGAATACTGAATGCTGTGATTAAAAAATCACCAGAAGCATGAATAGTATTATGAATTATATAAAATGTTTACACTGTTTAAAAACAAAAAATAGAGTTAAAAGTATTTGATCTTTGCAGATAGAGATACTTATTAACAAATTCCAGATTTGCTTTTATTCCCTGGAGTTCTCTTACAAATGCACAAGACACAGTCTCAATAACTTCAGGTGCTGCTTCAAAACAGATTATTGATATTCTGGCCCACAGCTCTCTTGGAGGATATTGAGTATCAGCTGCCTCAAAGGTTGGCGCCAACCTTCCTCTTCTGTGCACCACAAACCAGAATTAATTGCAAATCAATCGAACAAACTACAACTGATCAGTAAACCAATTAGTAATTTTAGCTGTTCATCCTGTCTTCATTTACTGAGGGGGAAGATGTGGGATGGAGGAAAGTGATTTCTAGTTAGTATTTAGTATTACTTTTCATCCTGGTAACAAGGATGCCCTTGTAAAAATATTTCAAACAGGGACATATCCAAGGTATGCAATTATAGCAGTTCAGTTACATTATTCTTATGATTCTTTTTATTTCTTAATGTCCTTTTCCTTGCCTTTGTTCTTTAGGATAATAGGCAAACCTCTGTTTTGGTTAATCAGAAAAAAAAGGGACAGAGCAAACTGTGTGTGCGTGATCTGCCCTGCATGTTAATTTTCCCTAGTTGTGTAGAAGTTGTCTATTAAATGCTGGTTGTTAGTCTTTATTCACCTAAAGACACTGCAAAATATTCTGTATTGAGCTTCTTATTGCATATGTTCCTTGTACCAAGGGAATGCTCTCTACAAAACATTTGAAAGGATTCCAGTGTAGCAGCTCTTACAGATCATGATCTTCATCCTCTATTGAAATCCTCAAAGCTGAACTTCTTAATCTTCTAGGGCGTATTTACCCAAAGTTATTCAGCAGAAGTTCTGCAAAGATCATATCAGAATGTTTTCTGCTTCTGATTAATCAACTTTGCACTGTAACAGGAGGCTGACTCATGTGTGCATGTGGAACTGAAATGTAAAGAAAAGCTGTAGAAAGCTCTTTGAATTTGCAGAGGCAACTAGTGCTTGGCCTTTGCAAATGTATAATGTGAATGTGAAACTCTAGAAATAAATGTGAAAGATCTGTAGACACAATAGCTAACAAATTTTGTTTCATATAAAACATGAAAGTATCTCAAGTTTAATATGTTTATTTAAACAGGTCAAAAGAATAATAGGAAGAAACATAGATTCTGAGACATCAGTGTTCACAGAATCACAGAATCACAGAATAATCATGGTTGGAAAGGACCTACTATATCACTGAGTTCAACCATACCCACGCCAAGAAAAACCTAAACATCTGATCGATGGCAATACATAAAATACTCCATGCCTGCCACTACAGCATGTCACGAAGCACCATGTCTACACACTTCTTTAATACCTCCTTTGGAAGGCCGTTCCAATGATTTGCCAATCTTTCTGTAAAGAAATTCTTCCTAAGATCCAATCTAAACCTCCTCTGCCTCAACTTCAGACCACTGCCCCTGCATCTATCAGCAGTCACCAAACAGCAGAGGCCAACAGCCACTTCTCTGCAACCTCCCTCTAGGTAGTTGTAGAGGGCAATGCAGTCCTTCCTCAGATGCCTCTTGTCCAAACTAAACATGCCTAGCTCCCTCAGCCTGGTAGCTCTCCTCTGGACACGCTCCAGCATCATAATGTCTTTCCTATAACGTGAGGGGCCAGAACTGAACACCATCTCAAGATGAGGTCTCACAAGAGCTGAGTACAAGGGCATGATAACTTCCCTTCTTCTGCTTGCCGTGCTATTCCTGATACAGGCCACAACCTTGTTGGCCTTCTTTGCCACCTGGGCACACTTCTGGCCCATATGAAATCGGCTGTCTACCAGTATATTCGAGGTGTGCTCTACCCATGAGTTCACCACTGTTGCAGAATCTACTCAGAGCATTCAGAGTTAAAATATCTCTTCCCATGTCACATAACTACTGTTGTGACTCTCACTAGGTTTCTTCATTGCTTTTTCTAAAAGGGGAGGAACCTGTGGTCAGCTGTACAGTAGCTGTAGATCTGAACTATGAATAAAAGAGATCAAGATACTGAAACCTGTGAATTCCATTTTCTAGATAAGCATACCAATTTCTGTGAATTTCAACTGAATTTACTAAAAGTGTTATGCTGCTTCTATACATAGAAAAATCAAGTGCTTTCACTGAAGAAGTCAAACAAAAAAAACTTCTTAAAGCAGGTACATTTTAAGTATCAAAAATAAGTTCCTGGCACATCAAAATGCAGATAAAATGTTGATGGCCTGCCAAAAAGTTTTAAAGCACTTGTTTGCCCTCTACAACTACCTGATGTGATTCTGTGATTCTGTTTTGCAGTGCTTAGGCACATGGGAATATGTCTAGTATTATTTTCCATGTAGATTGTTTTGCTATTAAATTATGGCTCTATTTAATAGAATAAAGAAATTTTATCCAGGAAAAAAAAATGCACCAAGCTCTATCACATAATCTGCGCTCGTAGTAGTATTTATACTCTCTTAATTGAGAAAAACTTAAGAAAAAGATACAAATATTTTCCCAGTGAAACAGCATATTTTGTGTAAGACTTTCTAATAATTAAAAAGTTGAAAACTGGACTCCAGAAGCCTGACTGGTTGTGACAGCAGCACCTTTCACCAGCTGATTGAAATTAACGTTTTCTTACAGTTATTCTAATTAAGACCAATGGGAGTTCTGGAATTCACCAAAGGTTTCTCAGATTGCACTCCTATGTAAGTGTTGTTTATATGAGCTTCTCCTTACTCAATAAAGTGTTCAGTTTAAGTTGCAAGCAACTTCTTTCTTAAGGTGTTCTTTTCACAGGTGCTAGTACTTTCACTACTCTTTATTAATAGAGAGCAATGCAATTAGCAACAAAGAGGAAACAATTTCTAGTCAAAGATTAATACACTATGAACAGTGACCAAGTATTCCTAGACATCACAGTTTGCTTTTAATAATGATTATATCTATCTACCAAGAAGGACCAGATATGGAACACACCTAACAAAGAGACACCTCCACTTTCAGTGTTGGTGCAGAAGCAATTTGTAGTTTATAAACTGAATGTCTGTTGTCAGAGACAAGGCTGCAGTAGAAAGGAGCCCACAGCGGATGTGAGGAGCATCCTGGCTGTAGTCACAGAATGCCTATGCAAGGGAAATATCTGTGTCTCCAATATGGGGCCTGGAAACGTCATTTGTTCAGCCTACCTATCCTTCATGTAAATGCTTACATCAAAAGGGATAGCTTTAACATGTGGTCAAATTAGTAGACCCTACCTTTTTGTTTCATGGTATGGCAGATACCACATGCACCCAAAGATGGCAGACATGGACTTAGTTCCTAGAACATCATGGAATTCTGAAATAATTTTTGCTATATTTAAACTTAATTAATCCATCATGAAAATGCTCTAAGGTTGGTTGCAACCATGCTGTTGAAAATGCACATGCAAAGTCATGTTTGTTGACTATCAGCATGTAACCTGCAAGAGGTCTGAGGAATGCATCTGTATGTATGGCTAAACAGTGCTGTGAAACACAATGAATTCTGTAGCTATGATCCACTAATTCTACAGATCAGGAACCTGGTTGCATTTTGACATGAGATTTTAATCACTAAATGTTCATTGTTGAAGTCTAGAAAATGAGCAAAAACTTCAAGACCCCACAGCTGAGGCTTGTTCAGGGTTATTCTGTTTGATGCATCTGCTTTATAACTGTAATTTTACATCTATCAGATGTTACATTTCTTCCATACTCAGACTTTTATCTGGCTATTAGATATATGTCCATAAATTTGAGACTTTTTTTAATAGATTAAAAGGACTCTAGGAATATATAAATCAAATAGCACTATATTTAAGAGAAAACTTTAATACCGAAATTTTATTATATTTTAAAACTCCTAATTTTCACTCCATTGCTGTGAAACAAATGATTGTAGAAGCATAGGTCATGTCATATAATGTTTTAAATGGTGCCGTTCAGAAAATTATGTATTCTTGTACTTTCATTGAGGAAGGAAAAAGTCCTTGAAATTAAAGTTGTATAGTGGGGTTTTTTTCCCCATTGGGAGATCAATGGACCATTTAAATGAAATGTGTGCACAGTATTTCATCTTCGCGATGTTATTATTGCATAAAAGGTGCTTCAGAAGTACTTGTGGTAGCAATGAATTTTGTTCAATTTCCTAAGGTACTTAGGCAACTTGAACAATAAATGTAATGCATGCACATATACTATTAAGGACACATTCCTTGAAATATTTCACATGGCATTATGCTGTAATTTTAACAGGCATTATGTAGAGGAGGAACACTTTGTGATGATTACATGTCCTAATTCCTACAGTCCAAGTTCTCTTCCTAGAACTTCTTGTCCTAGAATTTCTGTGTGACCTCAAGCCAATCCACACATGCCTATATATTTTGTGTGGGTCACAGATGGTTCTTCATGCTGTCTGTCTTTGATTTTTACTTCTGCTTTGATCAGGGACTAAAAACATAACATTAAAGCAAGTAATTTAGTTAATGCGCTAATGGGCTGAAAAAAAGCAATACAGGGAAGGATTGGTAAATCGCTAACTAACTCAATTTGGGAAAAAAAGCAACAATGCAATTAATTCACTCATTACAAAGACATATGGACATGTGGAAATTAATCACGTGTTGTTATATAACTGACACAAAACTCCAATATTCAAATTTTAAAAAGTGAAAAGAGACTTCCGGCTGTTCCTGCTTATGTATCAACATGGTGTCCATGAAATCCATGCACAAGTTCCTCACTTAACAGGCATTTTAAAATCCTGTTCACTGTTGATGTGGTTAATTTGTGATGAGTCCTCATAATAATCATTTAAATATGTTCACATTAACCAAATTAAAGACCTGGAATGCTTTGGGTTTGATATCAACTGGTATGGATTACAGACTACTTTCTCAAGCAGCCACTTAGAATTGGCTTGTAATCTCAAAATGTAATCCACGTACATCAACATTATAAGTAATTTTTGTTGCTATCTAAATTTTTCATGATCTCCAAAATGTATGTTTCCCATCTTTTGGCATAACAGTTCTGGGTGAGTAACCCCTTCAGAAAAAGACCATTAGTCTAACACATGACTTGTTTAAAGGGTCATTTTCTCCTATCAGTGTTGATAAAATGATGCTCCCATAACCTAAATGACATTTTCCCAAAGTTAGAGGTCAAGAAGTGTCCCAAACCACAGAGGCATTACCTACTCCAAAGTAAGGTTATAATGTATATATATATATACACATCTGATCCCTACATCAAAGATGCTATTGAAAAAGCAAGATGATTAACATGGAGTCAGCTTCCTTCAGCAATAGGACAAAAGTAATCCTTAAGAGACAAAATGTTTCAAGGTAAGATCACAAATCACTGAAAATGTCCAGAGTCACTGTTACACCAATTAACTGATGACATAAACACTAATCAGGTTTGCACAAAATTATTTCCTGTGCTGCCATTCAGCGAGACCTGGACAGGCTAGAGAGGGGACTGAGATGATGGAGAGCAGTATAGGAGAAAGGGCCCTGGGGGTTCTAGTGGACAGCATAATAACTATGAGCCAGCAATGTGCTCTTGTGACCAAGAGAGACAACAGCATTCTGGGGTGCATCAGAAGGGGGGTGGTTAGCGGATCAATGGAGGTTCTTCTCCCCCCTCTACTCTGCACTAGTGAGACCGCTTCTGGAGTATTGTGTCCAGTTCTGGGCCCCTCAGTTCAAGAAGGACATAGAGCTGCTGGAAGGTTTCCAACACAGAGCAACAAAGATGATGAAGGAAGCAAAACACCTCCCTTATCAGAAAAGGCTGAGAGAGCGGAGTCTCTTTACCTTGGATAAGAGGAGTCTGAGTAATGATGTCATTAATGTCTATCAATATGTGTGGAGTAGGTGCCAGGAGGATGGAGCCAGACTCTTCTCAATGGCAATGGTTGCAACTTAGGACATAGGAGGTTCCATATAAATAATAGAAGGAAGTTCTTCACAGTGTGGTTAACAAAGCACTGGAACAGGCTGCCCAGGGAGGTTGTGGAGTCTTCTGGAGATGTTCAAGACCCACCTGGATGTGTTCCTGTACTATCTGGTCTAGGTGGTCCTGCTGTGGCAGGGGGATTGGACTAGATGATCTTTTGAGATCCTTTCCAATTCCTAATGATTCTATGATTCTATGGATATTCACACTTCTGTGATGCCATAATTTTTGCAGTACAGTAGCATTTTCCTAAACTCTAGAGCTTAAGTGTATTTACAAGAAGGGTCAGAAGGAAGATCCAGGAAACTACAGACCTGTTAGCCTCACCTCAGTTCTGGGCAAAGTTATGGAACAGTTAGTACTGAGTACTATCATGCAACATCTGCATGATGGCCAAGAGATTAAGCCCAGNCTTCATTGATGATACTGATGATGGGTTGGAATCCATCGTGAGCAAATTTGCAGATGACACCAAGCTTGGAGCCCGTGTCAATTTGTTGGAGGGTAGAAGGGCCCTGCAGAGGGACTTGGACAGACTGGAGAGATGGGCAGACTCTAATAGGATGAGTTTTAACAAGTCTAAATGTCGGGTTCTGCATTTTGGTTATAACAACCCCAGGCAGAACTATAGGCTGGGAATGGAGATTTTTCAGAGTACTCAGGTAGAAAGAGACTTGGGGGTATTGGTGGACAGTAAACTTAGCATGAGTCAGCAATGTGCCCAGGTGGCCAAGAGGGCTAATGGCATCCTGGCCTGCATCAGGAATGGTGTGGCCAGCAGGGAGAGGGAGGTTATCCTCCCCCTGTATTTGGCACTGGTTCGGGCAACCCATGGAGGTGGTTGAGTCACCGCCTCTGGAGGTGTTTAAGGTTAGTCTGTATGAAGTGCTGAGTGGCACAATCTAGATGTCAGATGTTAGGTATGCTTGGTTGGTTTTAGGTTGGACTGGATGATCTTTTAAGTCTTTTCCAGCCTTATCATTACTGTGATAGTGATACTGTGATACATGTTATGAAGATGTCATACTGGGTCACACATCTTTACATATTCCCATTCACTAAAATTTTTGAGCTGATCTCTGAAACATAGAGGGCCTAATTTCATTGCACATATCTCTGTGCTAATTTACAGATGGTTATTTTTCTTCCCATGGAGAATGAGTCCCAGGAGGTGTCTTGCAGCACTTGATGAAAGAACTCTGATGTTAATTCCCATTCCACAGCTAAGGGTCTCAGGGCTTGATTTCATATTAATCTGATTTTTCAACTGTTACATAAACCATGTAAGTTTACATACACATTCTATATTGAAAATGCAAGGTCAGACCAAAGCCACAAAAAAATCCCATCCCAAAAGAACCCTGTAAAATCTGATTCCAATTAGATTCTCTTTTGAATTTTGCTTTTTTATTTTGTAAAGTAGTGATCTGATTGCACGCTGTGGGTCACTAAAATGTTGCCACTTTTCCATTTTTCTTTCAAAATTCACTGCAAAAATTCTACAGATTTCTGATTTTGTGTCTCAACAAATAAATCTTGCTCAACAGCAGCTTTAATTTCTACCACAGAGATTTCTGCAAGGACTACTACAACAACCACTTCTGCAACTACTGGAAAAGTTTTGAAGACAATTCTTGATAAACAAAAGTAATATAGACATTTACAGACCCTTTCATATAATCTGACACAGACAGGAAAGCTCTGCTTTTTGATCTGTGCATGAAGCTCTTCCTCATACACAAAAGGAATGGAATTTTCAGCCTCATTTACTATAATATTTTGGGGGGGTTAGTTCATGTTCTGGGAGAAGAGTGAATTTCTTTAAAATTGCCCAATCAACCACAGACACATATTAGAAGCGCTCCCATGGTATCTCAGAGGGAGTATGTAGATGTATGCTAGGTTAAGTGAAATAAAAATTAAAGAGTTTCATGGGTGGGTTTCATGGATATAAATACCAAATATAAGAATAAGATGTCTAATATCCTGGCATTCTCAGCACAGGCAGAACTTGATTCTGTGTGTTATCTTTCTGTTCTGTTTCTGTGTGTTTATCAGCATTTATCTGCTTTCTCTTAAAGAAAGCCACAGGAATTTTTCCCTTTTATTGTACCTACAATTGTTGAGCCCTCCTTGTTTTTGTTGATCTTCCTCCACATACATGGGATTTTAAACAGCAGCTTTACAAATATTTCTGCATTTCTGATGACAATTTTGACATATAAGCTAAATATTTCTAGATGTTAAAGTAGGTACTAACTTTATATGCCCATTACTTTTCAGTCTGGTAATAAATTTAGTCTGTAGTAAGTGATGAGGAGGTAGAGTGCAGCCAAGATTTAGCATATTAATTTCTGAGTGACAAATGAAAGAACATTCTCCCATCATTTCAGATTGAGCTGCCAGCGAAAACCCTAAGGCCTGCACCTGTCACCACTGAACTGAGATTAGTTACTTAGCATATGAAACCAGGCCAGTGCGGGATGCTGTTTCACACCAAGCAATCTGAATACATGGTCTGTTTAGAAAATATAAAGTTTCTGTTGTCAACTACCATTCCATTTAGACCTTTATACTTTTGCTCCTAAGGAGGACTTTTCCATATCTGTCTCCAATACTAAGCCTCCTCTAGAAACTTTTTAAACAAAGTGTGTTTCCTTTTGATCCATTAAGATAAAAAGTATGAGATGTTAATTTCATTCCAGGTTTTCTATGTCCTCTAAAAGGAGTTTTGTAACAGGATCCAGCATCAGGCAGATACCAATAGCTCTCAGGTTTTTAGTTCCTTGGGACTACAATATGTGCAACAAAATTACTTGTCATAGTGCTGGTAAATACTAATTTATTAAAAGCTACTTTAAGTCCCTAATCGTTTCTGTATAATTTTGGGTACTTGCCTAAGAGAAGATAAAGGATTAATCTTCTCAATCTCTGCCAGAATTACAGATGCATTGTCCTCCTCTGAAGGATAATCATAGGTATAACTTGAAAAACCCACAGGTATTTAAGGTAACCAACCCGTCAGATCAAGTGTTAGGACACCATGAGAAATTACGTGCTGAACTGTCTCATCTACTTCTAACATGACAGTTACAGATTCAAAGATAGAAAGAAAAGAATTTTTGCATGGTTTGTTTTCTAAGGGTCTATCTTCTCTCAAAAGTACTAGCACTATGACTAATCTAATCACATTCTTTACGGAGAGGTATTTTGGCCCACCAGTAATCTTCTTGGGTTTAATATTGCTAGATTTACACCTGGCACCTTGATACCAGATAGGTAGCAGGAAAAAGTTGTTGCAATATTCTCTAAGGTACCGGACAATTTAAACTGAGACGCTGGTACTAAACTTTCAAGACTTAATAACTTTGCTTTCATATACATAGCATAAGGAAAAATTACATTCCTTCATATCTTATGGTTCCATTCCTCAAATATCTGGTCAAACTCTTAGCTTTCAAGATTCAAAATTGGTGGTAGGATACTTATATTGGACTGTGTATGCACACAGATAAGGACAGCAACAGTGCTTTTGCTGTTCCTGGAGATTTCTAGGTAATAACTGCTATACATGCAAGACATAACCACCAGCGATCCTTGAGCAACATGTCCTGTTGGTGATGCATGCTTTTATGTCACCTGCAGTTGTTCTCAAAAACACTCATCCTAGCAGGTCTATCAGAATTTGAATCCATTCCTGACAATTCTTTAAATTTTCTTCTATTTCATATACAATAACCTTCTTTTTGCATCATGTTTGGGGTTTTTTTACTTTCTTTTCATTTAAATATCTGAGTACATTTTAAATCACTGACTTTTGGATTTTTTTTCTTTCAGAAAGATATACAATTAAATTTTAGAAAGGTACTAATAGGCTTTGCCAATGTTAAAATTTCTTGGAATTGGAAGACTATTCAAATCATTGCACGGAAAAAAAATGTAGAAAATATTCTTCCTCAATTCAATGGAACTTTACCATCAACAAACTACTTGAATAAAACAAACAAAAAGATAGAGTCAATACAACATTAAAAACCCCTATGTTTTAGCAGCTGCTGCCACCTGTACCTACCTAATTCTAATTCAATACCTCTACCACTGAGTTGTTGAAAGGGTGGATAACTTGATACTGTCTCAGTCTGCTGGAAAAAAAGCAGCAGTGGCTACAGTCCAAACAGAAAGCCTACTATGGGAGAGAGGACTATTATTATTAGTGCCAGAGGTTACATCATTTTTCTGTGAAACAACTATATGAATCCTCTAATAAATCTAGCTTTGATATTGGCAAGCAGTCAAATAAAAACACAAAAACCTGTGTGCCAGATACACACAGCTGCATGTGTCTCACTCCAGATCCATTGCATTTTCCTATCCTAATCCTTTCTACACCCCAAATACTGCTATGGCAGGGGATCCCATTACAACTCAGATGACCCTTTGTAGTCAAAGCACAGTTCAAGCCACCTAGTTTCTTAACTATTTTTACTCAGTACAACCGTGAGTGCAAATTTTTTGTAACAGGAATGAAAAAGGATATACCTGTATTAAAAAGAAGTGTTTGCACTAGGTCTGTCACCACAGTGACACTGAACACATCAAAAACATAGACCTTGCTGTGGCAGAGCTGTAGCTGTGAGCATTGATCAAGATGTTTTGTCTCTACAGTCACTTGCAAAAGCCCAGATTTTTGCACTTACTAGATATAAAAATCCTACCTTCATGGCAATGTGAAGTGTGCTTTTATCAGACCATGGCATGTTTTGCTTTCCTGCCTAGAATCCAAAGAAAGTGCTTTTGTATTAGAGTCTGGAAAAGGAGAAGAAGGACTTAAATATTTGGATTTGGAGGTATGGAAGGTTGTAGCGTGGTAGCAAAATTATGATGCAGAATAGCAGTGAGAAGGAACAGATAGATTCTGGAGTAGAGGTAATATTTCGTTCCAAAACTGAATTCCAAGCGATTGCTCAGTTTTTTCAAAAAAAGCTAATAGAGCGGGCAAAAAAATAATGAGACTGTGAGTTCATTTGGGTAAACACATAGTTGTATAAAACTTATGTTTTCTCACTGTTCTTGTAGTAAACCTGGAGAGCCAGTGTTGTACCTGACAGTGCCTTACAAATACGTTGGGTACCCCTCTACAGTACCAGTGGACGAGTACTTCTGTTTAAGCAAATGGTCTCTAAGCAGACTGTCAGAGCTAGAATAACGGCACAATACTGGTTAACGTTTCATCTAGTAACTTTAAGCTATTGTGTGCAGAAACCTGGACAGATACTCAGCGGATGTAAAGTGGCTCTCACACTGCTTATTTGTATAATCATTTGCACCAACTGAAAAACTTGGCATTACCATACAGTATCTATACAGTAAATGACAGGTAATTTTGTGTGTGGTTCATTCATGTTAGGTATGGATTCTATGTATGAGAAAGATTTACAGAGTCAAAAATTATTTATCAGATGCTAAAATAAAAACATAATCCATGTACTCACAATTTATCAGTTTCATAAAATATCAAAATATAAGTAGGAAATATATATGCATATGCACACAGCAAGTATTTCTATACACATGCAAATATAAAGATACAACTATACCACTGCATATTCATAGAATTATGGATATTTATCTTAACTCAGTGTAGTAGCTTAGACTCCATCCAACCTGACCTTGAATGTTTCAAGGGAAGGAACATTTTGTATAAGCATCTTACATCTTTATAATCTTTACAAACAAACGTGAAGAAAAACTATTTGGTAAGTAAGTAATTTAGGGTAAGTACAAGATCACAATTTGCATTTCCTTTTGCATCTTATACTTCAGGGACAACATGGTTTAGAATTGTTTTTTACAGTTACCTTCACATTCAATGCTCATTCTCACAAACAATTTAACTCCTCACACAATAATGTCAGTCATACTTCAGTGGTTCCTTGACAAAATGCTCAACTCAGAGGCTAAAACTTCTTTGTCTACTCCTTTCTGGGAAATATTAGATGCTTTTGAACAAGCTGGAAAGATAAACAAGCAACTATAATTTCACTTTCAATTCTTTTATGATATTTCTAATGTTTTTCATAGCCCAGTATCAAATCCGTAATAAAATTAAACAAGTCCTCAGTGTACCACAAAAATCATACATTTCTTTGGGATGTTTATAAATTTGTTACTGTTAATTTAATGGAACGTGAAAGAATAATGAAGTCTCAATTATTTTTTTTAGGAATGAAATGTTTTTTTTGAGCAGTGTATTATTGGAGAATCTTTCAGTTTATGAGTCTGTACCAGTGTTTTTAGATTGCAGAAGTAATCTAATAATAAAACATTTCTCCAAAGTAATCATGAATGCTTTTGTAGAATGCCAGTCTAGTGTAGGCAGTTAAACAACCACTATGGAAAGATGTGAATATTAGGCTATAAACCACAGAGTATATTTTCCTTAGCTTTGTATGATATAATACTAATGGATGAAAAAGTGAAAATCAATAGCATAGAGGGACAATTTTCTTAGAGGAAGATGCAAAACTGTGACATGTTTCTGAAGCCAAGTCACTATTTCAGTATTTTCCCCTCCCTGATTTTACTTATTAGTTTCAGCAATGCCAAGAAATTTTTTTACTGTGCATAGCAACAAGAAAATTTGCAGTAAACAAGTGGCATTCTGTAAATGGATACAAAGGAAAAAAAGTATGTCAGCCATTTGGACAGGGTATAAATAACAAAAGGGCAGCAATCCAAGCTGCCAGCACTGCCATGCACCAACCCAAGGCAAACTACGTCAGGAAACATTCATTGCTATGGAGTAAAATTTTTGAGAAAGGCCACACTAAGCTCAGTCTATTTAGGAATTCTACTTAACCCTCATAGTTCTAGATCTAGTCTACCAGTTAAACTTACTAGCACAGTCCAAAAGTGAGGACTTTCATCACTGATTATTGGACTTCTACGTAATAACCCCAGCACTGATAGCAGAAGGAACATCTAGATTTTTTAAAGGCTGGAAAAATCTAGATGTGGTAACACACACACGCACGCACACACACACACACACACACACAAATCCCTCATCTAAAGATGATGTCATAAAAATTATAAGCCTGGATTAAAGACAATATATTTAAAATAAAAATTCATCTTGATCTTCTTTTAATTGCTTTTTAACTGCATTTTTAGAAATGTNTCACAAAAGAAAAATAAACCAATCCCCAGAGTCAATATGCTGTTGCCAGAGAAAGGGGAAAGAGAGAGAAAGAAAGAGAAGGATCTGGAATATTTGCTCAGTGCCCACCAAGAGAAGTGAGAATCAAAAGAGCAGTTTGATACAGGGAGATGGAGGGGTGAGGGGAGCACAGCCAACCCTACCATGGTCCAACTAAAGCTCCTGGAGAAACAGACAGGTAAGAGGGTATTAAGGAGAAGGAANCTCATCTAAAGATGATGTCATAAAAATTATAAGCCTGGATTAAAGACAATATATTTAAAATAAAAATTCATCTTGATCTTCTTTTAATTGCTTTTTAACTGCATTTTTAGAAATGTCATGGTTTAGCACTAGGCCGGTGTTTTATTTGACCCGACAGAAAGTGATCTCTTGCCCTTCTCAATCCCAGANAAGAGAAGGATCTGGAATATTTGCTCAGTGCCCACCAAGAGAAGTGAGAATCAAAAGAGCAGTTTGATACAGGGAGATGGAGGGGTGAGGGGAGCACAGCCAACCCTACCATGGTCCAACTAAAGCTCCTGGAGAAACAGACAGGTAAGAGGGTATTAAGGAGAAGGAAATGGCAAGATCCTCCTCCCAGGCTCCCCAGAAAAGCCCTTGCTACTCTGTTCTCTGAGGTGGCTGTTGGGATAATACAAACCTTTCCCTTTGGCTGTCCCTGCACACCCCTCCTGGAGCCCTACCTTCCTCCCACCTGAAGGAATTCCAGTGGCTGAGGGAGGTGTAACTCCTTGTGTGATGGAAGAGAATTTGATGCACAAATACTACAAACAAATGAGGTTTCACCAAACTCATGACAAGAAGAAAGCAATTTGGTCACATTTTTCAATCTTTTTACCACAAGGACAATAGCAGCAAAGCTATCCAGTGAAGCTATCCATAATCTACTAGGAAAAGTAGATTATAGCATCTAAATTCTTCTTTGTATTTGTGATATTGTGACCTTTAAGGAGGTGGGATTGCAAGCAAGGGCCTTCTGTTTTCAAGACTGATGTCATTTCCATGGACATGTGAAAAACAGATATCCCTTCCCATAATCCTATTCACCGAAGGAAATTTTGGAATTCACAACTGCATTGCTTGGGACTTTAAGGGGTTGCCATCTTCTTTGGGGTGTATGTCTGCAGCTAGCTACCACAAGAAGTCTCTCTCTCTCTTGAAACTCACTGGTTGTTTTCTTTCTACTTTCCTCCTCTCTTTCTCAATAGAGTGTCATTTAGTCCTTGTGGCATTAGGAGGGTAGTCACAGATTTCTTCCATGCCAGGGAAACAGGGAGTGAGGGGAAAGGGACTGGGAAGGAGTGAAAATTTTTCTATATTTTAAAACTCTTTCATTACTGTTTCTGTTAATAAATTCCATATCTCTATAATAAGTCCTTGGATTTGGCTTTTGACCTTGAGAGGAATAAGCAAAAACAGAACAGTTTTGATGATATCTTAAACATGTTTAAGCCCTTTGAAGGAAGAAAGTAAGTTTTAATGCCTTTACTCTTATGCTAGAGAACATTCTTGTATGTATCACAAATGAAAAATGTTTTGAACTGCTTGGTTTTGTACTGCTACGTGCATTGATGGTCTAAAGTTCCCTATTATTTTTCCAGCTATCTGAGGGTAACATTTGCAGAAAGCTTTAGACATTTTGATATATTGCCTGTAGTAAAGGGGAAGAGGAAAAATTATGTCAAAGGAAAAAATATTATATATATGTATATATGAATAATGCCACAAGTGATACAGATTAACTCAAATACAACAAAGAGTCAACATAATTGCGGGGGACAAGGACAAAATCACAGGTGATTTTGGTTTTGTCACTGCAAAGGCAAAAAACACAGTACTCCGGGTTTCACCAAACCAGAACACATACAAAATGAATGGATGGACAAGACAAATCAGCCTATGCCAAAATTTCATTTCAGGTCTTGAGTCCTTCCTCAAAACTAGATGTCTTATGGTGCTCACAGTATTAATCACCTAGCAGCAGCTAGATACTCTATCACATAAAATGTACAAGCATGATTTGTTCTTGTGAGCATAGCACTACAGCATCATGGTGTTCTTTTCCCACAATGAATTCTCTAAAAAAATGCAAAAGTTGTGTATTAAAAGCAGAGATTGTAAGGATTTGGGATTTATAAAGGTTGCAATCAATCAAACAATAAATGAGTCAATTAATAAAAGGATAAATAAATAAATACAGGTGTGTACAGTTTGTTCTTGGCTACAGATTGATCTTGGGATTGAGGATAGAAATCCATCAGATTTATCCCCCTCTACTCTAGCAGTTCTTCCATGATATGCCCAAAGTCACTGTCCATGAAAGCCCTAAACCTTCACCATCCTGTGATGCAGCATATGCAGTCTCAATTGCCTGGTGCAAAAATACTGTTTAAGTGGCTATTCTGTTTATTTTCATATTCCTTCAATAAGTTCAACAAAGAAAACTACACAAGGTTGTGAATGTACTTGCACATGGTAGTCACGGAGACAACACACTGTACCTATAGAAGATGAAGATCAGCTGCTCTATGGATTTGATCTAGACATTAGTGTCAAGGCAGAGTTGGGCCACTCTTCATACTTGTCTTGGGAGATAGACATAATTCTCTGGGAAGGGTGCTTCTAACACATGCACAGCCAAAAGTTAACATGCAATGAAAAAGTAACATTGAGAAAAATAATGCTACTACTGTTGTAGAGAGATTCTTGTCTCCTCCTGCAAAGAAGACCATGAAAATAGGACATTCTTTGCATTTACATGCATTTAATTTTACGTTATCTTACAGGAATGGAATATTTTTTACCATGGTGGTGTTTAGAGAAACTCATTTGAAGGCTAGTACTGAATGTTTGTGCATTTGATTTAAAGGAATTATTCTAGTCCTAATGCAATTTCAGTAAAATCTCTTCTATTTTAAAGAGTAAGTAAGAATATATTTCACTCTTTAGCTCTCATCCACCTCCATTTTTCAGCCAAATAAATAAATTAAAATTACTATATTCTGTTTTCAAAATTTAGGGCAAAAAGTAATTACAAATCAGTGTATGCTTCTCTGTAAGTGGCCCAGTATTCAAATAAAAGTTCAATATATCTTCAACAGCAGAATCATAAAGACTGTTTTGGTTTTTTAATTAGAATTTTCTTTAAGAAAAGAACAAAACTATTAAGGCTGGAACCATGGAAATGAAAGCAAATACCTCTGTCTGTCTCAAACATTCTAGTTACCTTTGTGCAGGTTGTTAAATTTTTTGGCACCTTTGTCTATGTTATAAGGTATTGTCTGTTGTCGTCTAAGCACAGAACCCTTCATTTAGATGCCCTACTTGTTTTTATTCCATTTTACCATGAAGACGATAATGGTGTCAAGATTATTAATTTTGCAAAGGAAACAAAATACCTGATATTTTATGAAGTAATATTATTTTTTAGCAATTTAATTGAAATACTGAACATGAAATAATGATACTTCATTATATGATCATTTAAAGTTACATATTATGTACCAAATTCCAAATCCATTTTATTACACACTTTAACTTCAAAAAACACCTATCTTTACAACAGAACCAATCAGTAACTAAGCCTTTAGAATAATTTTTCTCAGAAATTAAGAGCAAACTGGAAAGAACAGTCAATATTTTGTCATTTTAGAATTACATCATTTGCCCACCAGATTCTACACAGATGGAGATAAAAGCTATTGCAGGAGCAAAAAGTGCAGCTTTTTTTTTTTCTATGGCTACAAAATATTGATGAAGTGCTCCATTGAGGTAGAGATCTCATTAATTATTTGATTTACAGAAAAAGAAGACAGAGGGAAATGAGTGCACTGGCTAATGCCATGATGTACCATCTTGAGACTTAAGATCTTTTTAATGTATTCGGCAGTGATGCAGCTGAAAGAGGGAAGCAGGACTTGAATGGATCCATTAATTTAATTGAAGTGAGCTCCTACAAGAGATAAAACATCCCAGGCCCTGCATCTCTTCAGGATGCATCAGCCTATAGTAAACAGTCAATGATCCACAGGCGCACATACAAACACACAAAAAAACCCACACATGAAAAAAGAAGGTACAGGTATACAGAGATTCTAGAGACCTCAAGCACAGAGAATACAGAGGCAGAGGTGAATAGCCTGAAGAAGCCCTCTCTTCGTGCAGCGTCTCCTGCATTTATTCAGTTGTACTCCTGTGAACAACTCCCAGGCTAGCTATAAGTGATTCAGACTTCTTCACAGAAAAGTTGCATTTGTTCCTTTTTTTCAGTCTTCAGGACAACAAAATCTGCGTCACAGTCTTTTGTAAAGCACAGAGAAAAAAGAAATTGCTGCTTGCTCTTTGATGCTGCTTTCTTTCAGGTGTTTTACCCTGCCCTCTCTGGCAATATGGTTGCCAGAAACGTACGTTGAAAGAATGGTACTTCTAAATATGTAAGATTTTCTTAGCCAATACCATGAGCAGATTCAGATAATTCTGCAAACAATTTCCACTAATAACACATCTTCATGACATGGCTGGACGGTCCTAACGTGGTATAAACTCATGTAGTCTTCCTGATCACAGAGTTATAATGGTGCTTTGCTACATGAAATCTGGGCTAATTCTCTAATGAGAACTAGCAGAAGAACAGAAGAAGGATTTTATGATAGATGTTGCTTTAAATGGCAACTACAAGTATTTTAAAGTTTTCTGAGTTTTGTAGTGTGACCTTTAAGCAGTCAGGATCCAAACTGGGGATCTTCACATCCCAAGGTCTTCCTGTAATCTTAGGTTTGATTGAAAGATAATAATATAATAGTAATGTTAACCAGTAATTTAATTCATGCATACACAATGAGAAAATAATTTTCACTTTATTAAGATATTTTAAAAAATTAAAGAACAAAATTTGCTTTGCCCACTATATGAACACATAATTATGTTTGCCCCATGCATGCATTTACTCTGAGTACTACTCTTAAAACAATTCTTAAAAAAAATAAAAATAATTAAGATAAAGATTTCAACAACTGAAAGAAAAATTAGCATCATTCCTTAAAACAGGACAAGCAAAAATTTCTAACAGGATATTAAAAATTCAGGCACTTCTTCAGAACCTGTAAGAAGACTGATTAATATGACTGGACCCAGACAGTTAATATCCCAGATCTGACTGCCAGAGTGGCCATTTTAGTATCTTCACATGACTTTTCACAGTAGCTGAATTTCTAATGGCATTAGGCAAAATTTACACTGAAGGAAGTAGTATCTAAACCTATATTCTTGTCTGTATTTAGCTATGCAACTCAGAGGCCTATTTTGCTATTCAGCTTCAAACGATCAGACAGATGTTTCATTCAGTTGCTTTCATATATTTCTTCATGTTTACTTATTTATGAGTTTTGCACTCTGCAGTTACACAGTCCACATTCAGCAATACTCAGATTAACAATTAAGCAAGCAAAAAACTCAACTGAGGCTGGGTCAGCAAAGTATGAGACTGACAGTCTGGAACTGGATTTGACTGTAGTATCAATGTGCAATTATTTAAGAACAGTGTCATAATATAAACTGGACTGATTAATCTCTCATTTATCCTTAAGACATTGATAATTACAAAAGTCAGTAGATCTAAAATAATATTCACCTTAAATGTTAGCTGGAATGCGGGCATTTAACCAATAATGCATTTAAATTGTTAAAAAATTTTACAAAGATGCATGAGTAAATCTGTCTCTTTAAAGGTAATCACTTGAGGGGAATATACAGAGTGCAATGATACATTAATATCTCTCTGGATGTGAAATGTGTACAATGTATCACATAATTCTTTATTTAGAGTTTATTAAACAAGCATTGACCTTCAGTCTTACCATACACAAACCTGTATCCTTATAGCTCAATAAAGTGGGTTGTCAAAGTAAATATTTACAGCAGCTAGAAAAATAAAATCAGGTTATATTCACTAATGGTCTATAGTTATCATTTATTTTTGAGCAGCTATATTCTTCCTGTCAAGCTGAAGCCCACTTTAGCTTTAAAGATACTATCCAGTGTGAGTTCTTGAAGGCAGGCTGCTGATGCACGGTTGTATTCTGCAGCTATTAAAATTCAATTTTCCAGTACAAGACTACCAGAAGGTTTAATAACTTCAGTTACAACAGCTCAGCTTTTTTGACTGGTTGAGAAATGAAACACCAAGCATGGCTTGATGGTATGTGACTGAACATTAAAAATAGTGATCTCTTGGCTGAAAATATAAGTGCGTTCAGTTCTGCTCTGATCAGTAGAAGCAATAACATAACTAAAGAATGCACAGTACGAGCAACCACATAGGAAAATTAAAAGAAAATAAAAAATAGATTATCTATTAATGTGTATTGCTGTGTTCAAAATAGTGTTTCAAAACATGGTTTATATGCATACTTATTGCTGGTCTAAGTGTCATATCACTCTTTTTTCCCTAGTTTGTTCCATTCACTTTGTCATTTCCCAGAGTCCAACAGTGGACACTGGATGGTAGATACTCATGCAGTATCTACATTTTCTATGGCACAATGTATGCACAGTAGCATTACTTGCTTTACAGAACATGAACAAGTTTCTGTAAATCTTATGTTGTATCTTCAACCAGTCTCTGGTAGGATTTCAAGTATTCAACAAAACCAATAAATATTATTTTGAAGTTTCAATCAAAATGGTTGTAGAAAGATACCAGTGTTTGTCATTTCTGTCAATTCAAATCAATAGCTATCACATTATAACTATGCTTTTCAGATAGTAAGACATCATCTCCAACAATGTAAGATCTCACTGAAGGCAAAAAAAGGTGGCAGTTAGAGAAGCATTCCTTATTTATGGCGTATTTAGAAAGGATTTTTTTCTTTCAGGCTTAGTAATTTTCTTATGTATTACATACTTTAGTCTGTAAGATTAGGAAAAAAACAAACGAAGAATGCAAGGTAATCTATTCTAACTGAAGTGAAGGTCTATTTACACATTCTCTACTTTGCTGCTGAAACAGCGCTGGCAGAGTACTGCGCATGTGCCTGAAATCCACACCTGCTTATATTCAGCTGGGTTTTGTTGCAAATGAGAAAGCAGCGCTTTCATGGACAATGTACAGTCACAATACTTTTATTATTGAGTGTATCCCAGGTGGTGAAACATCTTAATCAAAGCATAACAAATTTTGGTAGTACTGGCTTCTGAGACAGCATTTTAAAAGCATTAGGCAGAAAGTGGCATGAAATATGGTTCAAAGAAGAGGTGATAAAATAGCTGTGGATCTGTCTCCTCCTAGGAGAGCTAAATACTATTGTATCAAAATAGAGAGTTCAGATTTATTATAGTATTGTGATCACACCAGATAACTTTTTCAGCTACAATAATAACAGTGTACCTAGGTATAATATTGTCATTGCAAAGACTCTGCAAGACAATCAAAATTCTACAGTAGTCATAATTTGAGATACTCTGAGAAGTCCTGGAATTTATCTTTTACATTTTCTTTATGGCCAAGAAAATAATTTGTAACCACAATAATAACTTCAGAGAGAAGTTACTCTTTATTTTCAACAAGTAACAGGAATTCATTACAATATCTTCTGAATATCTGGTCTTAAAGTTTTAATTTTATTTCATTTTCAAGGTTTGATCCCAGCCATTTAGTTCTTTCAAACCAAGGGTATTACTCAACACATGTATATTTTCTAAGTAAAGCAGCTGAGAAAAACCCAATTAAAATAAATAAATAAATCACAACCACTTGAAACAGTTGTAATTTACTAGTATGCTTGAATAGCAATCTGACATTTTCAATTCTATTTACTCCACTTGGTGGTTTAATAAAGACCCTTTTAGACAGCATAAACTATTCAGTAATGGAATAAAATATATAGCAACATGACAAAGCCACCTGATTTATAGTAAAAACTACTCTTTTCTGTAATACCATGAAGATCCAGAAGAGGAAAAAAACTAGTTGTTTTTCTCACCATAAGTTTTCTACATTATCTTCATTTCAATTTCACTTACATTGCAACAAGTGCTTTCAATTCTCCTCCCCTCTCACATTCACTTTAAAAATCTAAAAGTTAGAATGGACTTTTTGTAGGACAGGTCCCTAGAAAATATTGTTTTTTCTTCTCCAGCTTCTATGTAGAATAAGATAAGGGACTAAACAAACTGTGACTCTTCTCCCATGTGAGATAGCTAAAATCCTCCAGAAGGAAAGGTGAAGTGTTTACCAAATATCTTCTGTGCCAGCTTGTTACATAAGAAATCAAAGATCAAACTCTTATGTCATAAATCTGTCCTCTCCTCTGATCCAAAACCAATGGGACACCATGTCACAGACACATATACTTCTATGAGATTTTGAAAAGTGATAATTAGCTAATACAGACAAACTTTGACAAGAAATACAGTGCTGTCTTTAAAAAATTAATGTTATAGAAAATCTACATTTGCTTTCTAAACTTATCTGTGAAGGGTAATCTATTAGCTGCTGGTCGAAGCTCACTGAAGAATGCAACAAAGCAAAGATGCTGCTGTATACTCAGAGCTGAAAAGTTACATGTCCATTTCTTTCTCGAGTCATTACTGTAGCTGTGAAGAATTTCCTTCTTACCCAGCCTATTCTCCTACACTGACTCTGGTATCTCAGAACCACGTGAAAATTTTACAGCATGAAAATATGTATTCACAAATAAGAGTTAATTTATAGTGAAACAATTAGTAGAGGTGCTTCTAAATACTAAAAAATAATAACCAAGTTGAATCTACTCTGTAAGACTCTGATTCCAGATCCACCAATTATTTTTGAAAATGAACTTGTTTTTCATTACACCCGTATTAATTTTTCTTCCTTTGCAGAAGTGTGCATAGTTATTTATGGTTCTGTGTTAGGAGATTCTTTATGAGTAGATGAGCTGGCACTGAGAGAGCTTTAAACCCAACCCTGTTGTGGGTTCTTTCTCTTTTTGTCTTTTTTTTTTTTTTCCTCCATCTGGCCTGTTTCCAAAAAACGGGATGTTATTTGGCTGCTTTATGAAAAACTTTCTTACCTAACCAGACTTGTTTTTTCACTGATCTCTGATATTAGGTAAAGCTTGTCTGTACTACCATACACTTAGATCTCTTTTATTAAGCTTGCTGTTAACCAGTCTTTCCTGTTAAATATGGAGCCCAGCCCAAAACAAATCACTGTTCATGCTTTGGATTCAGTGCCCTGACCAGTGTGATTTTCAGCTCTCTTCAATTACGGCCAAATGCCAAGTGCACCAGTCCTATTACAAACTACTGAAAACTGGAGTTTGTAATGGAAGTGCTGACACATCACTAAATATTGGCATGAACAGCATAACTATAATTATGCAACACAGATGGGCAAGAAGAACACTTAATTGTTGAATGCAGGAAAAAGCTGCTCTCATTAATCATCTCATATATTTGAGAAAATTATTTTGGAAATGGAAAGGTTAAAATGCTGAAGTAGTGAAAGGTGGTCTTCTACCACGGTTCATTCTAGCATTCCTATTATAGCATTCTCAGTAAATACAGAGATTAAATTTCTCTGAGTAAGGACTGCTAAGTAGAATGGTTTCCTGATGGTCTTGTATTAAGTATGGTAGTGAAATGAAACAGAAGACATCTGAGCCAAAATCAAAGAAACAGGTATGGATACTCAGCTCCAGATATCTTTTCCTAGACTGTAGCATGGTTTTTAACTTTACAATTGCTTTCAGCAAGCTATTACATTATTAGGCTAGTCACACCCTCTGATTAGTGATTTCAGCCTGTTAGAACAAGTAGGAAATATGTATGCATGTATAGAACAAGCATGTTTTTTAATTATTTTTACATTTGTGTATAAACATTCAGTCAGGTATGTAAAGGTTCCAAAAAAGCATGTCTCCCAAAATCTGAACTTTGTTAGATAATGTGCTTCTGTACTACAGATTTTTTGTGTGAAGGTAGCATGAGTCACCTCTCTGTTGGTAAACCAAAAACCCTGAAAAATAATAAAAGGGAAAAGAACTTTTGGGAAGTAAAAGTACTTAGTTTTTAATCAATGGTAATTGAAATCCTGTTTCAATTCAATCCTGATTACTTTCTTTCTCTAAACTTTGTACTTCAAGTAGTTACATTTTCTCAAAAATATAAATGCATTTTAGATTATAAAAATACATATCATTTGCTCAGATGCTGCAGCCAGCATTTAGAGCCAACCATCCCTGCAACAGTTCGGCTATTCAAGACACAAAACTCAGCAAGAGGAGATTTTACTTGCCACAGCCAGCTCCTTGTGTTGAGTGGAGGGACTCACTGAGACAGCCAATACCACAAGAGAACCAGTCCAGGCATAGGAGGAGCCACAGCCACCATGGGGCTTTTAAATGCCATGACACTTTCGTGAGTGTAGTTTGTTTCAGGTTTTTGTGGGTTTTTTGTTTGTTTGTTCACTTTCTTTTCTTCTCTTTTCTTTGGTTTTTTTTTTTCTCTCTCACAGTGGTTGCAACCTGGACAAAATCTGCAAGAAAGAATGTGGCAACACAGACAGTAGTCCAGAGGAAGCAGACAAGTGTCCAGGTCTCTGTTTGCAGAGAGTGCCAGAGTCAGGCACTGTTAGCAGAGTGTGACAGAGATAAAACATGTGTCTGGTGTGACCAGGTAAATAATGTGATAAACCTGGTGGCAGAGTTAAAAGATGAAGTTGAAAGCCTGAGGACAATAAAGGAGTATGTGAGGGAGATAGACTGGTGGAGTCAGGTTCTGCTATCCTTGAAGATATGGCAGGAAGTGGAGGCTCCGTTACACACAGAAGATAGACTCATAGAATCATTAGGGATTAGAAGGGACCTCAGAAGATCATCTACTCCAATCTGCCTGCCACAGCAGGATCACCTAGACCAGGTTGCACAGGAACACATCCAGGAGGGTATTGAACGTCTCCAGAGAAGGAGACTCCACAACTCTCCTGGGCAGCCTGTTCCAATGCTCTATTACCCTCACTGGGAAGAAGGTCCTTCTGATATTTATATTGGAACCTCCTGTGTTCCAGCTTGCACCCATTGCCCCTTGTCCTATCACTAGATAATCTTGAGGAAAGCCTGGCTTCATCCTCCTGACACCCACCCCTCACATATTAATGAGGTCACCTCTCAGCCTTCTTGTCTCCAAGCTAAAGAGATCCAACTCCCTCAGCCTTTCAAGGGAGGTGCTCTACTTCCTTCATTGTCTTTGTTGCTCTATGCTGGACACTCTCCCACAGCTCTGAGGAGCCCAGAACTGGACACAACAGTCCAGATGTGGCCTCAAGATTATCTTCTTTCTTGCCACCAGCTAAAAAGAGAGGACTTAAGAGATAAGGAGGGATGGAAACAGGTCCCTGCTAGATGAGGCCGGTGAATGCCTTCCTGGCCTCCCTCTAATTTCCAGTTGTCCTTGCACAACAGTTATGGGGCTTTGGCAAACAAATGACATTGGAGATGAAGGCCCATCAGGGGAGTCACCCAAGATGAGTCAGTCTCCCTCACGCATCAGGACTAGCTCTAACAAGAAAGAAAAATAGGGTAATTGTAGTCAATGATTCCCTTCTGAGAGGAACTAAGGACCCCATGTGCCAGCTGAATCCACACCATAGGGAAGACTACTGCCTCCCTAGGGCCAGAGTCAGAGACTTTGCTAAGGAACACTCTGTTCCAGTACAGCCATTGGACTACTATCTACCATTGGTTATCTTAGGCTAGTAAAAATGATGTTACAGAGAGAAACCTGAAAGCAGTTAAAATTCAGGGCCCTGGGGAGATTGCTTGAGGGTTCAGGAGCCCAAGTGGTATTCTCAATTCCTTCAGTGGCAGTAAAGAATGCTGAAAGAGGGAGGAAGACCCACCTGCTTAACATGTGGCTGAGAGGATGGTGCCACCAACGGAATCCTGTGTTTTTCCGAACATGGGGAGATTTAAGCAAGCAGGATCTGCAACCTGTTGATGGAGTTAATCGGTCCCAGAGGGGGAAAAGAATCTTTGCAGCTGAGCTGGCTGGGGTTTGACTGGAAGGACTTTAAACTATGTTTGAAGGGAGAAGGGGAAAAAACTGGGCCTGGAGACAAGCCTAATAGTGACAGGCCGTAGTGGGAATAAAATTGTTAGCCCAGCTCAAGTATATCTACACTAATGCACACAACATGGTCAACAAATGGAAGGAGCTGGAAGCCATTGTGCATGTAGTCATTACCATGGAAATGTGGTGGGATGACTCATTAACAGAGGGCTGTAATGGATGGCTCTTAGCTTTACAAATGGAACAGACAAGATAGAAATGGTGGTGGGGTGACTGTCTATATTAGGGAGCGTTTTGACTGGATGTCAACAAGTTTGATGGTCCAGTGGAATGTTTATGAGTAAAGTTGAGGAAAGTCAGTAAGATGGATAACCTGTTGAGAATCTGTTACAGATCACCCAACCAGGATGAAGGCATTGATTAATTGTTCTATAGACTACTGGCAGATGCTGCAAAATCACAAGCCCTTGTTCTTTTGTGGGACCTCAACTTACAAGATGGCTGTGGGAAATATAACACAGCGGAAAGGAAACAGTCCAGATTCCTGCACTGGTGGTACACAGTCCTATCATAAATAGGTTAAGTTCCCTGTGCTATTTGTGATCAATATGTTTCTCAATACTGAAATTTGACTCTTAGTTCATTGCATGCATAGATTTTTAAAATATATTTGTATGTTAGTTTTATTCCTCTTGGCAAACAGCTTTCTTATGGCTCCATGGTCACGGGGTAGTCTGGAAAGGTCATAATATTAAATAAATTCCTCAGAAAAAGGTAACAGCTCCACAACTGAGAGACTTCAAAATCATTACATAGTTGGTTAACTTAGCTGTATAATGAAAGGTTCTAGCTACTGCATGTGAAACTGAAAAAAAAAAAAAAACAAAGAAAAGAGAAAGAGAAGATTAAGAGAAGCAGAAGTTAAAGACATTCACCTGAAAAGGAATTGCTTGACTGCTGTTGGGGTATTACTCTGTCCTAAACTGAGAGATTACTCAAGTACTCTGTGCAGTTCTGGGCCACTCACTTCAAGTAGCATACCAAAGTCCAGAGGAGAGAGAGGCTGGTGAAGGGACTAGAGGGAAAGTCTTATGAAGAGAGGCTGAGGGAGCTGAA